>CALNHX010004323.1:0-129914 GCA_940337035.1 Agriotes lineatus
CAGCGCAGCGCCTGAGCTACGTTGAATATCCAAAGTTTATTTATGGGAATTGGTACAACTTTACCTGAGGAGTATTTCATCCCATTTAACCAAATTTCTATCTCTTGTAATGAGGGAAATCCCCATGTTGAGAATGTATCTGTGGACACACTGTATAATAATAAACTAAAATAACATCTTGGAAAAAAGTGCAGCACTGATAAATATTTTCAGTTAAAAATCTGGTTACCGTTGATATTTTATTCAATATAGTAAAGCTTGATCAGACGATCTGGGAAAAAATATTGTCAATTTATCAATATCAGGAACATCTGCGTGCTGTATTGCAAAAGATTTAGGTTTACACATATATGTATATGAAATAATCACGCTGGACATCCCACGTGCATGTAAACTAGCCTGAAGAAATTTTGACGATTTTCTGTCAGAATGTTTTCTCGGAAGAAATATATCTCGTACATTTTCTGCCCCAAAATTCTTGTTGGGCGGCAAATTTACTTAACATATTTCTTAGCAAAACATTCTGACAGAAAACGTCAAAATTTATTAGGCTATTTTAATGCACTTGGGATATTACTGTTGATTATTTCCTTCATATCCATAATAATGCGTAATCACTATGGTTTCTGTCAGTCTAATAATGACCAAAATTCAAACGTCAAAATTTTACCGTGGTTAAATTTGTGTCAAAATTTAATCGCTTGTTCATAATTTTAACATGATTCTTAACGGTGCTTCATCAACTGAATTTTATCTATTTATTCAGGAAATAATCACTCCGAACATCATGCGTGCATGTAAACTAGCCTGAATAAATTTTGACTATTTTCTGTCAGAATGTTTTGCTCTGAAGAAATATATCTCGTACATTTTCTGCCCCAAAATTCTTGTTGAGCAGCAAATTTACGTAACATATTTCTTAGCAAAACATTCTGACAGAAAACGTCAAAATTTAATCGGCTAGTTTAATGCACTTCGGATATTACTGTTGATTATTTTATATAGGTTAATATGTTTACCGGTTTCAGGATATTAAGCCTTTGTTTACATATACAAAAGTGGGCTGGTAACTAGATCATAACTTATCTGTAGGGTAATGGAATATTACCCTACATGGCAACCATAACCATATAGCAACCGATAAACTATTGAACATATCACGGATGTTATGATCATAACAGCCTCAGATGTTTTAAAATCCTCGCTCTACGAGCTCGGATTTCAAAACATCTGCGGCAGTTATGATACTCATAACATTCCTAGATATGTTAATAGCTATTATCTATCCTTGATGTTAAAGTGCTACTTTATCTACCCTTGCTGTTAAAGTAAAACTTGACCTTTTGTTTTCAGTTGATAAAAGCACACTTTAACATGTGCTATAGAAAAAAAGTTATTTATTGAAATGTCTATTTATTATCCTATAAATCCAAAGCTTTCGTTATCGAACAGGCTCTGAAATTAAAAACGTATAATTCCTCATTTATGAACGCAACTGTAAGTTAGCTGAAAATCAAATTTAAATTTTGACACCTAAGTATAAACACAGTTGCATTCATAAATTAAGAACTACATGTTTCTAATTTCAGTGACTGCTCAATAACGAAAGTTTTATACTATCAATGTCATCCTCGTTGAGAAGATCCGTAATTTCCGTTACGTTGTCGCACGTTTTTCCGCTGCAGTTGTACATAAACCAGAAAATTTTAGGCCTGCTTAGTGACGACGATTCTATGCCTTTACCTTCGCAATCAACATCTGTGACCTTCAATGTGACGATCATCAAGTGTCGGAAGCTGAAACCGATGATGTACATTTCGCAGGACCAGCAACAAAACTATAAAAAAATAATTGTTTTTTACTTTTCAAGGAATAATGCGTGGATTAGGCCTACAGGGAAAGCCACAAAAAAAAACGCGTTTGAAACTCTACCTCTACGGTGATGCGGGAAACGAGTTTGACCACGGGGGACAAAGAAATGCGCAAAGATACCGCAGTTATTGGTACTTTAATTCCCTACAACTTTTGTTCTTATCCTTTATACGTTTACACGCTAAAGTCAAAATTACACGAGAGAATACAGTCACTTCATTGTATCCCCTCTTCTTCGGCTCTAAGTCGAAAAATATTCATCGTGCTGAAAAGAAGGCTGAAGCATCATCCCGAAAATCTGGATTTAGACTACTTATGAACCGAAAACGATTGGTGAAAGAAAATTGCGGGAACTAATTTTTGCAATTTCAAATGTACTATGCAAGACAAAAAAACTGGGACAGTTAGTACGGTCTGTTGTGAATGTGACTGCCTTAATATGTACAGTTGCTAGGTATTTCTAACTTAACCATCAACTTGTTTAGACGTTGCTATGAATCAAAATTGTTATAATAAATGTAATTGTTCAAAGCCTCGTTAAAGCTAGTGAAATTATGTTAAAATCTCTATCAAGAGTTGTTGAAGTTTTTTTTTGTCTTGCATAGTACATATTGACTGGACTAAGACTAAGGATTTTTTACAACCCTGGCAAGGAATCTTTTACATGCTACACATCGTAGTAACATGAGACCCGCTCCATTACATTACTTCTGAATGGTGGCATTATGTAGTAGTAGGGAGGCCAAGAGAATTAATAATTATTTTCATGGGACTGAGTAGGTTTATACCGACAAGTAATACCATCGTAATTAGCGGTCTTTCCTCAGTAGAAAAACTCCTGTTGTCGCTTTCTTAGCCTGTGTTGTCATAACGTCACAAAGATGATAAAATGGTAGGTTTTAACAGTTTTTTGCAAATATCTCGTTGCCTGTGAAGTTTACTGTGAACTTTACCTTATACAAAATTAATCTACATTTAATTTACAATAAAAATGGTCTTATGCATTTTTGCAGTTCAGTAAAGGATTACGGAGATATGGAGGGGGTAAAAATGTAACTTTTTCTGTTTGGCAAAAATTCAAAAATTACGCCTATGAACTCGTAATATTCGCTCCAAGTGTATTATATAAAGGGTTCAAGAAAGTGGGGAGGCGAGATGGTTATGGTAAAGCACCCAGCACCAAAGACGACATACTCGTACATTTGCGCAGATCATCCACTACTACACATGTTGAAGTGAAAGTGGAAGATGGGATTAATGTCCCTCTTGGATAAGCAAAATTTCTAACTAATACTAAAAACAAGATGCAACTGATTGCTCTAATCACTGTACACAAGATGCAACTGATTGCTCTAATCACTGTACACAACAGCAAGCTGGCTGCAAAGTGATTCAGGCAGAAGGTGGTGCTGACATCAAGATCGTTTTTACAGCAATTGACGAATCAAAGAAGGAAACAGGGGCTATCTTAACTGGCAATGGCACCGATTTATTGGTCTTGTTGGTTGTTCATGCTCCAGCCAACAAACAGTTGAATATGGTTGTACCGAAAAAAGGTAACCAAGAAGAAAAAGTTTACTGCATTGGAGACATTCAGCGTGGTATCGGGGAAATAAAGGATGTTCTCTTGACAGCTTACACTTTCGCCGGATGTGATACCGTTTCTTCAATTTATAGAAAGGGAAAAATAACGCCTTCTGAAAAAGTGCAAAGTGACAAGGAGCTTTACACAAAGCTGTTGACTTTTAACAACCCAAATGCAGACCCAGATGCGCTAGCTGATGCTGGAACTATTTCTTCCTTTCGATATTTGCATCAACAAATGCAGATAATTTGGATACTCTATAAACGAATTTAATATTACATTAAGTTTGGTCTTTACTTGAAGAAATGCGTCTTCGTAACATCTAAAATATTCTTCGGCCTCTTGAAGAAGCTTAAAAACTGCTTTCGTAGCATACACTATTTTCTTTTAAAGTGCTTTCAATTTAGTTAAATCTACAAAGGCTGATATAGCGAAGCTAACGTGATTTAGTGACCTTAGAACCCACGGCTTTGCATCACTTGCATTTTTTATTTTTAAAAACCTCACCGGGATCGGGGATCGAACTCTCGACCCTTAAATCAGTAGGCAAAATGCTTAACCACTGAGCTATGGAACCCCGGCGCGGCGCCCCGAAATAAATATTTTATTTGCCTTTAAACTCTACGTGCACTAAATCTTTTCATTGAAGGCCCTCGAAAAGTAGTTTTATCTGCAATTTGAATCTTACATTAAACCCTGCCTAGGTGTAAATATATGTCACTGGCCAGTTAGCTCCCATTATTACTATCCTAGGTTTTCCCTCTCCGCGGAGGTCAGCGTCGGCTCCTAGGAGCGAAACCGTGATTTAAAATTGGTCGTTTTTCGAAGATACCTGAGAGAAAACAACTCAATAAAGTGGTTTATATAAAAGTTGTAGAGCGTTAAATTCTGCGTAAAATGTATATATTTTGTTCCAGCTATACCTGTACGAACTTTTGTCAAAGTATCACTATTTTGTCAATTTACCAAAAAAAGTTCAATTGTTTTCAAAAAAACAATGCAGAAATGGGGTAAGAATGATTTCTGACTGTTACAGAGCTTTTGAAATTGGAAATTCTTCTATGCACATCATGGCTGGGAAAAACTTTCAGCAAGTCAAGTTTCTTAGGAGAAATCGAGTGATGCACATTCGAGGATTCAAGACCAAAGTGAATATCGGTAGTGAATACTTTCCTGTGAATCCCAAAACTATTTTCCGCCGAATTTCCCTGCTAAAGAAAATGGACGATGAGTTAAGGGAATACTTTGAATTTGAGTTGGCACCCTATCCATTGTCACTTTTTGATAAAACTGGTATGAGGAAGTTTCCTAAGTCAGTGTTTTATAATTTGTTTGCTTCAATAACTGACAGTGTCAATCTTCTTGGTGCAGCCTATATTATTGATGGAAGAACGTTTAAAGCAATTATCAATAAATACGTTAAATGCATAAAGAATCGTTATAGCAAAGACGCTGCTATTGTTGTTTTTGACGGGTACCCAGAAGATTTACCTGCGAACAGCACCAAGTCAGCAAAACGCCTACGGGGTCCTAAGAGACACACAGCATCAGAGATCCTGTGCAATAAGAGGATGACTGCGACAATGACTCAGGAGCAATTCCTCTCCAACGATCGTAACAAATGAAGGCTTATAGCCATGCTCACCGAGAAGTTTTAAAGCGAGGGTTTTTTGGCAAAAAGCAAGTCAAGGAAGCTGCAGACCACTTGATCATCACGACTGCTATAGGAGGTACTCAAGAGCATGACTGCAGTATTCTTGTAGGCAAAGACACAGATCTCTTTATCATGCTCAGAGCATTAGCTTCGCCACAAACCAAGATTTTCTTCATGAAACCCGGAAAAGGGAAGGTACCAATGAGCATATTCTCAGCTAACAGTTTACGACATTCAGAAAAAGTGAAAAACGCTCTGCTATTCCTTCACGCCTTTAGTGGTTGTGATACCACTTCATCACTTTACAGGCAAGGAAAGAAGAAGTTTGTTGCAAAATGAACATCTCTCGAAAGTGAGTGATGTCTTTATGAGCAAAGACGGCAATCCGGAAATTATTGTTGATGCCGGGAAAAAGTTCTTAGTAGCACTCTATGGAGGTAAGACAGGTGTTACCTTAAATCGTTTCCACCTATTTGCAAAATCTTTAGTAAAAACGAACTTCAATCTAACTTCCCTACCTACAACGCTGGAAGCAGCCCGCCAACACTGCTTCAGGGTGTACCTACAGGTACAGATGTGGTTAGGTAACGCCATGAATCCCACGAACTGGGTTTGGCAAACAATTAGGTAAGGCATGGCTACTGTTCTCACTACCGTGGAACCCGCTCCACAGTCACTTTTGTCAAATATATCCTGCAAATGCACCTAAGGGTGCAAAGCTGCTTTTAGTTGCAGAACACCAGGAACAAAATGTTAGCAATTTGTGCAAATTGTAGAGGGCATTCATGCATTAATGTTCCTACTGCCGAAGTAGATGTGGACAACACTGTTTTAGACGACGAAAAGCTCAATGAGCAGATGCTCCTGTTGAGTGAGGAAGAAGACGAACACACAATCGACGGTGGCGAACACGAAAGCGAACCGACGTTTCCTTCAAAACGTGCGCGTTTGAACTAATGAATCATACAGGGTGTAACACGATAAGTGTTACAAAGTTCAGTTTTTTTGTTATTTTATTGTATAATAAAATTATTTTTCCCGCTGCTGATCATGTAAGTCAGTGATACAGCCAATATTAGTATTAAGTTCCTAGGATAATAAAATTAGTGTTCAGGGTGGAGCTTGTAATGGACTGTATGAATTTATTTTGGACAAATTACAAGATATGTCTTAGGGGTGCAGGAATTAAAAAGGGTGCAAACCAACGGTCTCGTGTAGTCTCACACGAGATGATGTAACAAAAGACCTGGGGTCCGTTGGGCAGCGTGAACACAGTGAAACAAGATTTCAAGCTGTATTAATTTAATGACTAGTTCTTTCCTATTTATATACATAAAAATACTGACTTGCTTACAAAGTTTAATATTTGCCCTAGTTTACCTCCTATTTCTACGTGCGTGTCTAATTTCATAATAAACAAACTTGCAGAGTGCAGAATTGCAGGCTGTTCACCAGGTCATTCGAGCACTGAGTACATTACTGCTGACGCTTTGTTAAGCATTTTCCGTATGCAATATATGTTTGTGAAATACACGCCTAATTAAATTAAAAGGATTAAAATTTATGTTTGGTTCCTAAACAATTAGCAAAGCAAGATGCAGATTTAGACGTTTTGTTTATAAATTGCAAGTGTTTATGTGACATATGACACTCACAGGTAACACGACTCACTAAAACTAATCCTGGTAACATGTGACAAATCAAACGATTTTTTCAAAAATCTAGGAAAATTTCGATAAGCAGCGGGAAAAATATAATAAGATAACTCGGAATGTATCGCCTATTAACATTTTCGGCAGGCAACAAGCCGCGACTTTGTCTTGGCTTGTATTTGCCTACCTCAAATGTTAATAGGTCCTTACATTCCTTGTTACTTAAATAGCTATTTTCCGTTGCTGATCATGTAAGTCAGTGATACAGCCTTAGTAACAAAACGTGTACGTCGGTGATTATATTTGTTTGCCGCTTTCCCTTGACAACGGAACTTAGTATTAAGTTCCTAGGATAATAAAATTAACAACGCAAGATGCAGACTTAGACGTTTTGTTTATAATTGCAAGTGTTTACGTGTCACGTGACACTTACAGGTAACACGACTCACGAAAATTAATCCTGGTGTCAGGTGACAGACTTAACGATTTTTTTAAAAATCTAGGAAAATTTCGATAAACAGCGGGAAAGATATAATAAGATAACTCGGAATGTATCGCCTATTAACATTTTCGGCAGGCAACAAGCCGCGGCTTCGCCTTGGCTTGTACTTGCCTACCTCAAATCTTAACAGGTCCTTACATTCCTTGTTACTTAAATAGCTATTATTGTAGCAACGTTTCTTATGTCAGAAATCTTCTTACTCCACTTCTAATTTTTTTTTTAAATCATGGTCTGTTTTTATTTATTAATGTTATGGTTTTTGAGTCAAAAACCTAAAAAATCATAACATTAATCAACAAAGATATCCTTTGCAAGCATAATTTTAACTATGGAATCAATAAACGAATCCGTTGTTACTCAAAAGAACATTTTTCTACTATAGTGTCAAAATGACAATTTTTTGCACAGTTTTTAGTGTCAAAAGTGACGTTTGTAGCACTCTTAATATTAGCGCCCGAATTCGGTCTTTTTAGCACGATGCCATTGGTGGCGTGTTTTAAAATTATATTAAAACACGCTTTGCCGTAAATTTGAATGTCAACATAAACTAGAATATCTAACACAATGTGACGGAAAAAGTGTCACCGAACTAAGTTTTTATATTTCTGTTGCGATCGTAGAAAAAATAGTGTATGATACACGTGTATAAGTGCCATTAAAGCACTAGCGACGTTAAAAGCACTCTGCTTTGCGTCGTGCTCTTAAACTCGTCACACGTGCTTTAAAGGCGTACTTACACACTAGTATCATAATATACTATTTTTGGTAAGTTGACAAAATAGTGCAACTTTGACAAAAGGCCATATTAACTGAATCAAAATATATCATATTGATACGCAGAATTTAACGCTCTATAACTTTTATATGGACCACTTTTTTGAATTATGTATTTAGTTTTCTCAGTTATCTTCGAAAAACCGAAAAACGAACATTTTTAGGTCACGTTTTCGCTCCTAGGAACCGACGCTGACCTCCGCGGAAAGGGAAAACCTAAGATAGTAATATTGGGCCATAACTTAAGAGATTAAAACGATAAAACCTTTACCATAAATTATTGTCGAAATGGATTATGCCGCAACTGGCCTACTAACAGACATGCTCAAATCGAAACAATAGAATATGGATTTAAAAACTTACTTTTTACTTCCTTTTACTATAAAGGAAGTATTGGATTCACCCCAAAAATTCGAAATTGAGTTTTCAACGGATCTTCACGTTTTAGAGTCCCCTGATCCCAAAAAACATATTTTGTTTCATTGGTCTGTCTGTGTGTCTGTGTGTGTGTCTGTCTGTCTGTCTGTGTGTCTGTCTGTCTGTCTGTCTGTGAACAGAATATCTCAAAAACGAAAAGAGGTATGGCGTTGAAACTTCATATATAAGTTTTGTGTACTATGTAGATGAGACAGCAAGCTTTTGAAGAAAATCGCATAACCGGAAGTAAGTGTTTACTCGTGTGATTTTTCAGTTTTTTCGATTTTTTCAAAAACGGCTTTAACGATTTTTTTTTAAACTTTACATTTTTCTTACATTTTTAATGTGTATTGATGTGAGATAGGTGATTTTCCAGTTGAATACTTCTAAAGTGGGTTTCTTTTGTTTTTTTTTTCTATTTTTTTTATTAACTCCTATTTTAAATAAAACACCCGGTATATTATTACATTTTTTAATTCACCTTAAAATTCTAGAGAAAATTTGTCTCTTCAACTAACACTCGATTTTGTACCGTTTTTGTAGAATTTGTAATTTTTGAAAATTTTTAACAAGTGGTTAAAAATTAAAAATGAAATTTTTGACTAATTATAAGATCACTGTAAAAGGAAGTTGTGTGAGTGTATCACACCAGATTTTTACTACTTACCTACAGTATAACATAATATAGTTCCTATCGCCTACAACATCACAAAGTCAAAAATCACAAACATATAAATCGATTGCCGAAACAAAATATCATAATTGTGACTACAGGATTCTGTCATTTTATACAATAGCTGTTTGTGCAACAAGTGCTAAAAGTGGACATTTATGCACGAGACATGAAAATTATGAAACGAAGCCGAAGGCTGAGTTACATATCATGTCTCGTGCGTAAACACCTTTAGCACGAGTTTGCACACAATACTTTTTCTATTACCTTAAATTTACTGTTATTAATCCATAAATGTCGATTTAACAAAGGTTTGCATTTATGACAGTTATAGTTTATGTCATAGCAAAGAGATAATCTTGACACTCAGGTGACTGTTTCTGCAGCTAGTAGCTTTAAAAGTTAGTTATCAAAGGTAATTATAAATGTACTCATTTTACTTTATTCATTACATAATGCTTTAATTATTTAAAAAACACTTTACCGCTAACGAAAGAAGTAACTAGAATAATTTTACAACCTCACTTCCAGTTCGAAATTCTAAATTCGACACCAGCTGTTTACTTCTAGCCCATTTGCTATTGGCAACTGAATCCAAGCGCTACGCCACCATGCGGTAGAATTTTGAACTGTGTCAATGAGGTCGAAATTTAAACTCGCATTGAGCTAAATGGTTTAAGCTAATTATTTGTTGGGTTATTACAAAGTTACTAATGCGAGAAACGTCTTTATACTAGGGAATATTTATTCTGGCAACTTTCCCCTCTGACTCAGACCTACAACTATCCCGCTAATGACTATTTAAATTCTTTTACTTTTATTTTCGAGCACAGCTGTAATACGTTGGTACATGCCTACATTTACCTTGCTTGTTCTTGTTTTTACTAGGTTTGTTCTTGCTGAAGTTCAGTGTCTTGTTTATATTTATTAATTTATTGTTTATATTTTTAATAACGGGATATCTTTAACGTAAAAATGGATCGTGAACGTGAGGGAGCTAGATTTTCTCCTGTACCAAATAAATCGAAACGGTTTTGTTGCGTGTATGGTTGTAAATCACTATCAAAACGCGATACAACTGTGAGGTTCCATGTCTCCTAAAGAAGGAGAATTTGTAAAAATAAATAATCAGAAAGCAGATCGGCGAAATGAATGGATTCGTTTACTTAGAATGGGGAAAAAAGTTACAGAAAGTATGCATGTCTGTTCTCTGCATTTTAAAAAAGAAGATTATATTCTTCCTGGTGAGTACAATACTTATTATCGTAATGATATAAATTAAAATTTATAATGCAAATCCAATAACACAAGACGTAAACGCAAAACAAGTGTTAAAGTTTTGACAGATCTTTTAGTTTTCTAATTACTTTGTAATGTTGTAGATATAGCTGCAAAGAGAAGGCAGCTGAAGAAAATTGCTGTTCCAAAATGCAATTTACCAAAATCTTCAATTGCGAATGCCGCGAAAGCAAAACCTTCAGATATGAATAATTTTATATTAAACCACAATTTTGTTTTTTTAACGTGTCTTAACTGTTCAGATACATTAAAGTTGCTACAGTGTGCTTACATCTGCGACTTGCTCCAGCTTTACAGGAACACGTCATATTTTCAATTTTCCAACCATTTGACTGACTTCTGCGGCGTGTAACGAACTTATTTATTTGTACTATTGATGACTAATACGTGACTATTAAAGTATAATTAGAACATCTTTAACTACATTCCATAAGACTTAAAATTCCCCAATAGTTGCTGTACCTAGTAGAAATAGAAACTTTGTAAATAATACAGCATGACTTAATAGCCATTGATGTACTCACGGCTGGTGAAATTATTTATTTCTATCAAAACAGCTCTATTAAAGTCCCATTTAAACATCTTTAATTAAAATGCGTATTATGAAGACTTACAATTTCTCAATATTAGGCCCTTAAAATTATTTAAGAAAATACTAGAAATCTGTTAAATGCAGCATTGGTATATTTACGCACTACTGATTAAATTATTTATTTATGGTAAAACAGCGCTATTAAAATCCCGTTTACACATCTTTAATTAAAGTGCATACCATGAAAGCTTAAAATATCCCAATATTATGCCCCTAAAATTATTTAAACAAATACTAAAAAACATTTAAAATCAGCGTTTAAGTAGGGAAATACATAGGCTTTAAGAATCGTACCTACTTAGAGCGGCCATTTAACTAAGCTCCGCCTTCAGTTCACTTCCCAATAGGGCCTAGAAGTAAACAGCTGATTTCACTTTTAACACGCTAAATTATAAAACGTCATTTTTAGTAAAAATACTTGTAGCTGCACCCCACACAATACAAAACGGCTACACCGTTTAGTAATCCTTCCTTTACAAAGAAACCAATTGGCCTTTCATTTACCGTTATATTCAGCGTCTGTGTTTTTAATCCCTCTGAATGCCTCTTTCGCAAACGGCGGCAACCACAGGCATTAAATTTGTACTTAAAATTTATCAGAAAATTATCCCATTTAACTTCTGGTTTTCAGGTAATAAGTTAAACAGTCAGATTTCTGATACACAGGGTGGATTTTACTATCACCGGCAAAGAAAGGCTAAAGATACTACAGTGTGTCAAAGGATTGATGTTACAAGAGGTGAGATGCACTAAAAATTTTTCAATTTTATTTTAAGATTGTTGGGATTACGTCCTACTTGGCCTGAAGAAAATTTTAAGAATATTTTCACTTTTTGAAAAAACAAATTGGCCTTGACAATGAAGCAAAAACTATTTTCTTTTCAGGTAAACTACCCTTTTTGTTTATGATACGACCAAATTTTACCAAGAAGAGTTGTTAAGAATGATAAATTATGGCCCTATATAATATTTCAGGAAGATTTACCTCCTTAGATTAAACCGTTATTTTTAGATTCAACAAAATAAATTGTATTTTCTTTTCAGGTAAACCACCTTTTTTGTTTATAATCCGGCAAAAATTTTACTAAAAAAAGTTGTTCAGAATGGAAAATTATGGCCCCATATCACATTTCAGGAAGTTCTACCTACTTTTATCAAACCGTAATTTTTAATAAATACCATTTTTACGGTTTAATTTAAGTAGATCTTCCTGAAATTTTGTATACGATCATAATTTATCGTTCTGAACAACTTTTCTTGGTAAAATTTTGCCGTATCATGAACAGAAGGGTAGTTTACCTGAAAAGAAGATAGTTTTCGCTTGACTCTCAAGACCAACTTGTTTTTTCAAAAACTGAAAATATTCTTAAAATTCTCTTCAGACCAAGCAGGGCCTAATCCTACAATCTTAAAATAAAATTCATAAATGTTTAGTCCATCTCACCTCTTGTAACATCAATCCTGGGACACACTGTATATCCGAAAATAAGACAAACATTTTTTATAATGACTTTTCCAAAACTGCTTGTTTAATGAGGTACACGCTGTTTAAAAAGCATGTTTACTGTTTTTTTAATGTGTCATTCGTTACAAAATGGCAGTGCAAGCTTTCGAAATCAAGTAAAATAGTATATTAGACAACAAGTTTAGAAAAGTAAAGTAATACTAAACGAATATAGCTTGATTTAGTACGAACGAGCGAATGAGCGAATAACTTAAAAAGCTATATAAGTTTTCCGTCAGTTTTGACACAAACCTAACCTCCTAACCTCGAATTTGACACAAACTGACTCAAAATTTAACCTGTTACCTCGAATTTGACAGTGACATTACCATATAGTAAAGTGACATTTCTATGCACCAAAGTGCCACTTTAATAATCGACTTTGAATTTAGTAAAATAGCACATTATTATTCAAAATGCGAACAAATATATTAAATTGAGATTTTAGAAAATTAATCATTTCCTTTTCAATGTTTTACTATACTGGTGGTCTAATCAGGAGCCAAAAGGCAGTGGCTGCTACTGGTCTGATTACTTGTTCAAATCGGTATCTGTTAACAAAACTGTATCTATTTGCTGCCTATTACACTCAAACAGTCGAACCGTAAACATCGAGCTATGCAATAGTTTGCTTTCTATTGATCCCCATCGGTTGTTTAGTATCGAGAAATTGTGAGGAAGGTTTAAAACCTGACTTCTCGTAATGTCAATAACATCGTGACTGGCGTAGAAACGTAGCTTTATTACTACGATATCCCCACGAACTTCGAGAACTTGGATGTGGGCATTCAAAGACGATATAGTTGCAGTCACTATTAGAAAATCAGGATTAGAAGATGATTCCCGTGTCTGAATCTGGCTTCCTTTGTCTGAATGGTTTATTTTAATATTTACATATATAGCCAGTATGAGCAGCTCTACAGCAGCTCTACAACTTAGGCCCCAATACGCATGTATCCGGCAGTCACGCCGAGGCTTTTCTTGTGCAGTGCGTTTAACAATAGCCATCGTGGGGAAAGCATCGCGGACTCATAGCTACAATTTTCGACGAAGCAACTAAAGTTAATGTGTGCTTTCAGAGCGTTGTTTTCGAGTCAAGGCCTTGCGTAATTTTGATTCCTGTACATAATAGTCAGTTTGAATATAAGTTGACAGCGTCGCCAACTAACAAATGCTTGCCCCGTGTGTAAAGCAGCGGATTAGCGTACCTACATCCAATTATTAAAGGTTGGTGCTTTTCATCTTTTGAAATTTGCGAAAATAGCGGATTGCATAACATGCATCATATTGTGTCTCAACTCTCGACTCAAGAGACGGTTTTGAGAGTGGCCTGCAGCCAGTGTTTAAACGCCTAAAGACGCGTCAGAGGGGGTGTATTAGATTAAAGTATGAGAAGCAGCATAACATTTGCGTATTAAAGACACTTACTTTGGTGTTTTTTAATGTGTTTAAATCTAAATGTATTTCAAATATAGTTATTTTGCTATTCTTTGATTTGCAAATGCGAGTAGCAACGTCCTATTGGGCGTTAATAATCATTTCATGTTTAACACCGTTGTGTTTAGGAATGATGATTCATTCTGGAGGTTAATCCTGATTTGTTTATTATTTTATGTGTGCATTTAAAAGATAACAATATTTGTGTTACATTGATTGTAAGTATATTGGATTTTATTGTGCATATTGTTTGAAGTTCAGCACCGGAGTTACAGGCCAGCTTCGTGCTTTTTTTGGCAGATAGTGATGCTTTATAAACACGAATTAAGGTAATTTTAAAAGAGTTTTATGAATACTGGACAAACAGGACAAAAAGTAGACTTCCTTTTCTTCTAGTTATGCTTGTTTGCATGTTTATGCAATTTAATTTGCCTCTTCCGATGTGGAGGTCCATCACTTTGGGGGTTTTTCCTGACCTCTTGGTATGGCTTCGTTTGCTCTTTCTAATCGGTCATCACCCATTTATTGTCTTCTCCTTTCTGTCATCCACTTGTTAGGTTCTGCATATTACACCTCTTTCTCTAAATTTCTCCCATGCATATTTCTAACGACTCTCATTTTCACTGTTCTTAATAATTACATGATTTTAAGCGTGCCTGTACTGGTCCTTGCCGCATATGTCATTACCGGTCGGACTACAGTCTTCTACGAGTCTTCTCGTATATTCAGCAGCCATGTTTTTATTGCTCCATGTTACATTTTTTAGGCATTCTGCTATTCTTGACGCCTTGGTTGCTTGGTCTTCCACTCTTGATTAAGTCTGGAAATTTCTACGCTTAAATATTTAAATGTTCTAACCTGCTCTATCATCTTCTCGTCCAGTTCCAGCTTACATCTAACATATTCTTTGGCTGGATATGTTGGAGACTCAGAACACGGTCACTGCTAAGTAGTAGACACAGTGATGCCCACTTCGCATCCTACAAGATCTCAAAAGACTTCGTCCACAGTCATGGTCCAACACATTGTTTCTGCATCCTACAACACCACTACCCATTGGGCTAATACTTGTGTCATATATTTGGCAACCACCAGGTTGAATGTGCTTTTACCCCCACCCCCACCTCCCCACCCCTTATATTCCTGATCGTGCATGCCGTGATTTCAACTTTTTCCGTATGTGACGAATCTACTTGAGGTACGACCATTTTGGACTGATGAGTTGTAATGGAGAATGTGCCCAGCCCTCATAGTAAAGATGGATGGATTGATTCGACAATTACTTTTGAGGAATACAAGTGGTGAAGAAAAATACTTTGAAAGATCATAAATAAATAAGGTCGTGGTACAAAACTTTCCTAGTTTAAGTACATGAAGTTTTTCCGAAATTTGCCTATACAGTGGTATTCAAAGCATCCAATAATTTAGGTCATTCAAAAGTTATTAATTATTCTTTTTCGATGCTCTGAACAGCTTCCCATACATGACTTATCCGTACAAGTTCATATACTGCTTTCAAGGTCAGAAATTCTAAACAATATCCTTATATGTTGCACTTTCTATTCTATTATAACAAGTCAAATCATAAATCTTCTCAGCCATAGTAGCAGTTAAAAGTTAGTTACGGAATTTAAATTGACGGCCTGGAAGAGCACATGGACCAATTTACAACATCAAACGTTAACTAGATTGCACCGATTACAACGGTAGTCAATATTCCATAATAATATGCCACTCAGAAAAGGAAATCTGTTTTCGTATAAATGTAACATTAAAAGCATTATGAAGCACATTACAGTCAGACTGTCAGCAATAACATTTGATATGTTTAAGCAGTCTGGCTTATTAGAAGATGTTACACTATATTTCTCATTGTCCTCCTAATAAACTCCCACTTGTATAATAATCAACATAAACAAGGTTCTATTTAGAATTCACCTGTTCAAAACAATATTTCTTTGGCCTGCAAAGCAGTGGAAGTAATACCAATTTTGTTGAAACTCCTACTTATAATTCTAATGTTTCTACTTGTTTCCTAATTAAAAGCCAAACAGAACATATACCTACCCTAATGTTATTTTGAAGCTTTTAGAAATTTCATAATTAATATAAAGTCGTAGGCGAGCTGTTTCGGAACTTTTA
Organism: Agriotes lineatus; assembly: GCA_940337035.1. Taxonomy (NCBI): domain Eukaryota; kingdom Metazoa; phylum Arthropoda; class Insecta; order Coleoptera; family Elateridae; genus Agriotes; species Agriotes lineatus. The sequence goes on from CALNHX010004323.1 coordinate 16,104, forward strand.
ATAAATGGTGTACAGGAGAACAGACACAGCAACACGTATTAATTAGGGGTATTTTAATTTGTCGTTACCGCACCACCGTACATCGGCCATCAATCAGTACCGCAATTTTAGGCCCCTTGTTTGTTTCGTGTTCCATCCGGCCTGAGTACTTAATTAACAGAGCAATATGTTATTATTCTCATTACAGTTACAAATGCCATTTGTTTAAGTAATCCCAAATGACGTCGTGCGAGATTTGATAAGCACCAGTGCGAGCTGTCATGCACAATACGTCGAGGACAGCGTAATTAATGCAGATCCTGCAAGTGCGGTTTGCCTACAATTAATCAGTTCACACGACTTGACTTTACCTGTCTCTACGTGATGATACGAGAGAAATATCGTGTCACGCGAGTTCACTCTTCTAAATGCCGAAATTTCCGTGCGGTTTTCCGGCTGGAACTCCACTTCGTAGGTGCGAATACACCTGCAACGAAATTTAGAGCTTACCATAAATAAAACCTCCACAAAGATTAGAATGAATAATATACCGCAGGTAACGATTTTACAGGGAACGTGAAAATATTTCGCATTGCAAATGAAAGCAAGAACAAGAAATGTTCCTGTACAGCTTCAGTTGCTCTTGAATTAAATCCCTATAATTTATAATGCATCCTCTGTACTCTGAAAAAGGATTGATAAAAAATGAGCAATTTGATGAAGGAAGAATTTTAAAATGACATCCCTTAGTAATTTAGTTTTTCACCAGTCCTGAAAAAAGAGGACATTCGCGCGTTGCTATCGTTACGAGAAGTTTGATTTTTTAATGTGGTAACAAATAGAATATTTAGTTACGTTACCACTGACGATATGCACAAAATATTTCCCGCACTAGGACACGTAATCATTTTCACATGCTGTCAATAGTATTTATATTGTTTATGAATATTTTTCACTAATTTGGTAAAGCTGTAGAAAAAACGATGTATGCATCTAGTGCAAGAAATACTTTACTACTTTCGACTGATGAAATCCATTGTCATTATGTACACTAGGTGCATATATAACTATTATGTCTTACTAGTACATTATTTGTTGTTTACACCTGTGATACGGAATATGTAAACAATTCCAAAACAACCAGGGCATTATGAGCGGGCATTATAATTCCTAACGCATGCTCATCGTTAACGTCGAGTTTCTGACCAATCACGTACCTCTATGTGTCGATGCCTTCGCAGCAATATTTGATCATCCAATAAAAGCTTTCTGATTCATTATCATTATTTAATTTTGTATGCACTACGAGCATTACCTGATATTTATAGCCCTTGGGCATAAACATCTTCATAATGCCTTTGACACATAAATAACTATTAATTCAATGCTATTGAATAACAACAGAATCTATTATACAGGATTTCCCCAAACAAAGTTTGTATGAATTTTAATCTAAACGACATACTTAGTTTTCGAAATACAGCGTGTTCAAGTTTACAACTCACATTTTACATTTTAATTATAACAATAGAGCGCTTGGACTTATTTGGGCAATATTCAGTTTGCCACTCCAAACTTGTGTAAGTTATCTTATGAGATAACACCCAACCCCTAGAGCAAGCAGGATTTCGGAAGGGATTCAGCACCATAGACCACATAACATACCTTGCGCTAAGTATTAGAAAAAACCCAAGAGTACTACCTGCCTCTGTATAGCCTACATTGATTTTGAAAACGCCTTCGATTCAATCGAAAAATGGGCATTGATCGACGCCTTAAAGAGATGCATAATTGACTTCCGATACAAAATCCTAATCGAAGCACTATACGAGGATGCCACAATGACTGTCCAAGTATTGGATAAGACCGACCCGATAAAAGTGCAATGGGCAATCAGTCAAGGAGACACCATCTCTCCCAAATTGTTTACATCTTTAAGGGCCTAAACTGGGAGGAGATGGGAATCACAATAAATGGAGAACTTTTCAACAACTTGAGGTTTGCCAATGATATTGCTCTCTTGTTAGACAATATGGAAGATCTACGCAAAATGATACTGGAACTGAACGAAGCTGCAGAAAAGACAGGACTTAAAATGAACATCGGTAAAACAAAGATCATGTCGAACATGGAAGACATCATGCCAATTTCATTTAACAACGCCGACCACATAGACGTCGTCGAAGAATACATCTATCTGAGACAGAAGCTTTCGATCACAAAATATACTCAACAAGCAGAGATTGAAAGACGAATCCAATTGGGTTGGCCAGCTTTTGGGAAACTACGTTACGTATTCAAGTCAAAAATGCCTCAACACTTGAAAACAAGAGTGTTCAACCATTGCGTACTCACTACCCTCACGTACGCATCTGAAACTTGGACACTAACAACAACAATCACACAAAGGAAGATGGAAAGGAGCATGATGGGACTGAAATTGCTGGATAGAAAAACCGATGACCGGAGAAATAAAACAAGATGCACCGAGATAGCAGAGAGAATTACAATACTGAAGTGGCAATGGGCGGGACATGTGGTAAGAACCCAAGACAACCGATGGACCAGAAAAGTAACTGAATGGAGACCAAAATCAGGAAAATGAGACGGAGGAAGATTTAAAACCAACACCGCTGATATAATTCACTCGGAATCTGCCTGCTTTCCGGCGTTAGAGAAGGCTGCAGCAGGGGCGCAAAGGGGTGGCAATAAAAAATCAAATACATTTATAACCAGAATCGCTTGTGATTCGTGTTATATGTTTGACAGTACGGAAGACTCTTGTTGGTGACACTGTCAGTATATGTCAAATTCGGGTTAGCAGGTTATGTTTTCTTTGTTATTTGACACTCTGACACACAACCTAACCTACTAACCTCGAATTTTACATAGACTGACAGTGCCACTTCACAACTGCCAAACATGTAACGCTTATCACAGGCGATTATTATTGCACATTTATTTTTTGCACAGTGATCATGAAAGTCGTCTTTGTTTAACGAAAAATCGTATTGAAAGTACCACTTTTTTTAACGCAAAATCATGAGAAAAAGTACACTTTTTAACTATTTTATTGAAATGTCAATTTGACAGTTGTATATTCCGAAGTCCTTTTCGACTAAATTTCGAGTTAGAAGAGATCGCTATGAAAAAAAAAAACTACGTGTACAACACGTTTTGAAAGTCCCTTTTTTCACTTATTTGCTAGATTAACTCAGGCTTCAGCCTCATTAATCAAACTGCAAATTCATGAAAAAAAGTATGAATTTCAAAACTAGTTGTACAAATTACTATTTCCCACGCCCACATCATTCAGCTGGTCGTTGTCATAACGAACGTGTTTGTTATAAAAAAATGTACAATTCACAGTTATACAATGGGCTAAATATATCATTTTAACCTAAAAATTTCTGAAAATATGTAATTTTGACCTAAAAATTACGGACAATCTACTGACATTGTCGGGTGTCACAATAAAACTGTCATACATTAAATTGCAAAAATGTGTATTTTTGTGGTCGTGGGAAAAATAGCGTACATAGCTCGTTCGAAAATGTATCGTACGCTCGTATTTTAAGTCACTCGGCTGCGCTACGCTTCGCCACGTTTCTCAAATATACTTGCGCGTTATAAACCACTTTCGCAGCTTGTTATGTAATATACTATTATAGGGTTCAGGATATTCAGCCTTTCTTTACATATACAAAAGTAGGCTGGTAACTAAGTCATAACTACTGTTTTGATTTGACCACGGCCGCGAAAGGTTGTCTGCTGTCGCGTTCAACCCAGTGCCTTTCCAAATCAGCATAATTCAATTTGAAGCATTATTTAGAACATCAAATTAGTTAAAAGTGCAAATAAACCAGTGAAATCCGCACAAGCGAGGAGGTTATCGGCCGCTCGGAGCCGATAACCAGTATCTACCGCAACAGCCTTGCACTGTGAGTTTATTTGTTATTTATCATAATTTGTAATGGCTAACACTAAAAACTGTCAACATACTGACCCAAAGCTAAATATTAATAATCTAAACACTGATCTCCCGACGCTTTACAAGCAAATAACAGAACAAGCTTTACACGAAATCTTACCTAACGAAAACATGCAGACAGACGACTGCTTAAATAATTCAGAACCCCTAAACGACCAGCTACATCACCTCCAATCACAATTTATAACAAACGATATCTTTTTGACTCATCAACGCTGCAATCTAAAAATAAATATCATCAGCTAAATAGTCCTCAAACTCAAGACAGCTCCAGTTCTCAAAGAAGCGAACCTGAAGAAGTGAAACCAAAAATACCGCCAATCTATTTACATGAAGCAAGCAACTATCAGGTAGTAATACAAGATATTCGGAAAAAACGACTTTTCAACCGCATACAAGGGTCAAACCCTACGCATTAACTTAACTGCTATTGAAGACTACCGGAACCTAACAAAATGGTACAAAACTGAAAAATTTCAGTATCACACTTTTATGTACAACGATAGCCCAAATCTCTGTGTCATTATAAGGGGCCTACCAATGTCACTTAGCGAAAAAGATATATTTGATGAACTAACAACCAAAAAATTCGAAATAATTAAAGTAACCCGTCTTTTGAATAGGAACAAAAACCCCACTCCCTTATGTGCCATCGAACTTAAGAGAAATACAAATAATAACAAAATATTTGAATTATCAAGACTCTGTTATTGTGTCATCACCGTGGAACCGAGAAGAAAATCAAGAGACTTCCCACAGTGCACCAGATGCCAAAGGTATGGACATACCAAAAACTATTGCCGCCTCCAGCCCCGCTGTGTTAAGTGCACTGGTTTACACCACTTCTCAGAATGTTCAAAACCGAAAGATAAATCTATTCCACCAACCTGTATAAACTGCGGCACGGAACATACTGCCAATTATAAAGGCTGCGAATACTACGCACGAATTAAAGCAAATTTGCTACATTCCCAAACTCCTAATACACCACATCATCCTCCACAGAACAGCAGACCAACCCCAAACGTCAATCCACGACAAACTTCAACCGCTAATCCTAATTCCTATGCTGCTAGAGTTCAATACAACAATCCTAACGTCGATACAACAGAAACCAATGATACATTCCAATCAATAATCACAGCAATCCTTCACAAACTTATAGAGATCATCACTCCCCACCTTTCCAAAATTAAACAATTTATTATTTCCTAGCTACCTTCTATACTTGTCACCAATGGCAACTAATTATCGAGCTTTAAGCAACTTAACACTCTGCAACTGGAATGCAGACGGCCTTAAAAAGCAACGCAATATGTTTATCTCTTTTCTTGAGCGACACAGCGTTGACGTAGCCTGTGTTAGTGAAACACATTTAACTAATAACGAAGCTTTTCGTATACCAGGGTATAACATCTATAGGCAAGATAGGGAATGTCCAACAGCCGGCGGAGGGGTAGCCATTTTTGTCAAACGACAGCTAATTCAAACGCACCTACAACCAAAAAACCTAGCTACTCTAGAAAGAACTTCGATTAAACTGAACCTGTGCAATAACACCTTTGTAAACATAATCGCAGTCTACAAACAACCAAATCGACGCCTCGAAGCAGAAGACATACACAATTTTTTTACCACAAATGAGCCCACACTACTGATCGGAGATCGAAATTGCAAACACATCACGTGGGGATGTAGAGTAAGAAATCCGAATGGAGAAAGGCTTCTAAATTTCACATCAAAAACAGCTGCACTTGTCCTCGCACCGGAAGATTGGACACACTTTCCGTATCGGCAAGATCATCAGCCAGATATTCTGGATATTATCGTCAGTAAAAACTTTACAAAACCAATTTTTCAAACCGTCCTTCTAGAGTTAGACTCCGACCACTCACCAGTATTAATAACTTTCTTCAATACACCCAAAATTAACCCTGGAATTCCTAGATTAATATATGGCCGTATCGACTGGGACACATTTCAAGAATCTATCGTTCACAATTTAATATGCCCAACATCAATAAACAAAACGACAGAAATCGACTCAGCCATCACTACACTGAACTCAATAATTAAAGCCTCCGTCTATACAGCTACTATTAAGCACAATAATAAGAGAAGACATCGCCATCAACCACCATCCAACATCTTAAAACTAATCAAAGAGGAAAATAAAGCTCGTCGGGAATGGCAAAAAAATAGAAATCCTGCAACGAGGCGACAACTGAACCAACTGTCTCATCAGGTGAAGTGGGAACTAGACAACTACCGAATTTCAACATACAGTAAATGTATAGCGGAACTAGAACCAAAAGATCCGACAATATGGTCAACTATTAAGCGTATATTACGTCAACCTCAAACTAGTGCGCCCTTAAAAGTCGATAGCATCTACTACTGCAGCGATCAAGATAAATGCAACAAGTTTGGATATTAGTAATCAAAATCTTGACGAACACATAGACGATCATCTCGACACTATATTCCCAAAGAAACCAAACCCAATCGAGCCAACAAGGCCTAGGAAACTAGCCAACTTGATTCAACAGCTTCCGTTAAAAAAAGCCCCCGGACATGACACGATTCCAAATATCATTCTTAAAAAACTGCCAGCCCTTTTTTTCAACAATATTTAATGCTTGCATGCGAATGAGTTATTTTCCAATCACATGGAGACATGCCATCATATTACTTTTTCACAAACCTGGAAAAAATCAAAATGATCCAACCAGCTACAGGCCCGTAAGTTTGTTATGCACTCTTTCCAAGTTGCTCGAAAAACTTATTCTGAATAGGATTAACAAGGTTCTGAAGAGGAAAGAATGTATACCGCCTTTTCAATTCGGATTTAGAAAGAACTATTCCACCCATCATCAATTACTACGGCTAGTCGAAACCATAGAGAAGGGTTTTGAAAATAAAAAACACATTTTAGTAGCCTTCTTGGATTTTTCCCAAGCCTTTAACAGGTTATGGATAAAAGGTTTACTTTTCAAACTTTCACAAGCCAAACTTCCCGACTACATTCTATTACTCGTAAAGTCGTTTCTATCTAATAGACCATTTGCCGTTTGCATCAATTCTTGTCGTTCTTCAAGCTTTAACATCAAAGCAGAGGTATCCCAGGGTTCAATATTGGGTCCAATTTTATTTAACTTATATGTGAATGACATACCCACTCCACCTAACACCGTTCTAGCAATGTTCTCGGATGCTACGGCGATAGTTACCCAGGACTGGGGCATAAACCAGGCTGCCCAAACCCTACAACAGAGTGTCAACGCTATTTCGAGGTGGTGTAACCAATGGAGCATCCAACTTAATCCTGCAAAATGCGTAACCAAGATTTTTACTCTTCGGAGACCCACGAATCCTTATAATATAACAATTAATAACTCCGTAATCAAATGGAACCCAAATGATTCATCGGTCAAATATCTATAGGAATTCACCTTGACAAAAGATTGAGTTGGAATCTTCATATTAACAAGAAGCTAAATGAGGCGCATGTAAAACTTGTCAAATTATATCCTTTGATCAACAGAAGATCTGAATTACGTCATCAAACCTCGGTGCCACTATACAAGTCAATTCTAAGACCAACCATCACTTACGGCAGTCAAATTTGGGGCTCAACTTCAAAAACTAACTTGAAGAAACTGCAGAACTTTCAGAATAAAGTCCTCAGAATTGCTATTAACGCCCCATGGTTTGTCAGAAACAAACACATACATGATGAACTCGGCGTGCCTTATATCGAAAACTTCATCAGCTCAACCACCCTAAATTTTTTCGAAAAAATCCAAACCTGCCCAGCAGCCACAAGAAATATCCACACCCGATTGAAAAGGAAGCTAACCCAAGACGTATTCTTTCCCAACGCGTAACATTCTATTAACTAAATAAATTAGTGAGAGGGAACCCTTTAGGGTGACCTCAAACTTGCGAATGTAATGTTATGTTATTATATGTAAAAACAGTTATGTATAGCATCCATTGTGCTGATCTGACTAATATAATAAATTTAAAAAAAAACTAAGCCATAAAATGTTACGCTACATAATTTATAATAACGGGTTGTTGCCTGTAGAAAGATATAGGTGATTCTCACCCTATTCAAAAACAACACAGTGTATTTGTACAAGAACTGTCTTTAGTTCTTGAATACGTATCTTTTCAGTAAATCTTAAATGCCACTATGCATTTTCGAAATACCTTACGAAACCACTCAGCACTTTCTATATATCTTGATTAGATATTGTTTGGCATCCAAATGCACAGTAGTTATAATAAAATTTGGGGAATATAAAATCTGTGATTTGCTATCGCAATGTCATCAATTCCTAAAATCGTTTTAGAAACCTAGCGAATCAATAATGTTCCAGATCTATTTTTAAAGGTGACATTAACAACATAGGTTAAGTGATAATAAATTACAGCAATTAAGGAAGTTCTAAGAATATAATTTCTATATTAGTATTAGAGCACGAGCTGCTGTTTTTACAGCAATTCATCTTAATTGTACATTACAGAAGAACGCAATAAAACCTTGCTAAACTCTGTTTTATACTAACTAATTTTAAGTGGAATTTCACCGGCATCAATGGCCAGCCTAGTACAGCTTTGGACTTCAAAAGTTAAATAATCGATGACTCAAATAAAATATGTAGACAAACGCTCAACATTAAACAAATATTTCATATATACTCACATTAACTATTCATTGTCTTAAATAATATACTATAAAAATAGAGTTAATTATAAGTGACCATTTATCCCGTATTTGGCGGGACATTCCCGGTTTTGACCAACATGTCCCGCGAAATACATTTAAGTAGGTAGCTAATGTGTAAAATAATAAATGCGTTTGAGAACAACTACTCGTATGTAGTATGTACTTGAACTGCTTGCACATACAGAGTGCTGCATTGGCGGGCGCAACATACGAAATCCCATGCTAATTACGATGCATTCAAATATTGGCTTCCCGAATTATTTTACAGCAAAATTCCATGTAGGTGTTTTAAAGGACATTATAGGATGAGCCAATTTGCAATGTCAGTATATTTATTGTCCTAAACTTAAAATTAATAGCGATTAGAGATAGAAACGGCAACAATCAGCTACCAAAAAAGTCACCAGAAGCGAGAGGGGACACACAGTTTCTTAAATCACGACGGCAGAGAAATCCGCAATCAAATGCGATGGGGAATTCAGAACCAAATATCTTCTATTAATGAACCATATAAACCTGCGGTAGCGAGTGAGAATAATATAAAGTATACACGTGCGATTTAGTCGAAGACGCTAGCAAAAGCGAGTGAGGCATAGAAAACACCGCCGCAGGTGAGGAAAGACAATTGAATACTGCTTGATTTAGTTACGCATGACGACGAACAATAATCCATTTCGCGAGACTCAAGGTCAATCAAAACGATTTTAGCGACCTCAGTAACTGTAAAACGCCGTTCGTACGGACAGGGATGGCCAAAATGCACAAAATCGAACAAAACAATTAAAGAACCATAATCGTAACGCTTTTTGCCCATAACAATGTGTCCACAGAAAAGTGTCTTGTAAAATTGCGAATTCTTACTTTATTTTGCAGGTTGAAATTTAATACCGATATAGGCTATCCAGCTTTTTTTTATTTTAACATTTTCAACTAACTGTAGGCGTTTAAAATTAATGATGACAATATTTAGTTATGTTATTCTCCGCCATTTTTTATATAAAACTGCATGAAACAGCCGAAATCCTCCAAGATAAATAAACACCCTCCAACTGCAACCGATTGTATGTCCAAATACGGTCCACAAGGAGGCAAGAACGTTCTTGCTGCATTGGCATTCATTTTCAATGTCAAAGATAGGTAAATAGGCTGTTGACGGCTGGGAGGTTCGAGCCCCTGAGCCCCTAAGAAGCAGCCGCCACTGCCGGTCAGGGTTTCCGCAGATTGTCTGCAACAATTCCTGTCTATAATTGTAAAGACATGACATCTTTAAAGCGACATGGTGGAAATCTACAACAGTCGTCCAAGAATGCATCGACGAATCATTAAAAAATTAATACGACGTAGCGTAATAATAAAATGTTGAGTTCCATTGAAAACCGTCTACTTCAACAAAGCAACTTTTTTAGAGTACGGAGAATGCAACTATTAAAAACAGTTCGCAAATTCTATAACAATGATATTTAATAACTATAGTAATGTGAAGTATAAATAAACATTTCTAAAGCAAAATGCCCTCTATAAATTCATTTTTTAAAGGTCAGAGTTAACAATTTATAAGGGATCCAATAACTAGAAATTACGCACATATTTATTTTGTATTTTTAACCTTAGTGCCAAAATCTTTTCTGAACCATAATTATTTTATAGAAGTGAACATTAACGAGTCACACATGCAACCTCCCATAATACATTTTCAATCTTTCGTTAGATAATTAGTAAGTTAGCAAGTACACCTATAAATTTTACACTTATCTTTGATCGCCCCAAGCTATTAATTTATTTGATCCCCTACTAAATTAAAGATATGATTTATCTGGAATCACAAATCACTCAGTCGCGTATATGCAACTAATAATTACGAAAATGGCAATTCAACTTTGAAAACATCTAATTTCAAGCGAACTTACTTCGAGCGAACTTTATTGTCTTTCCAGATAAGCAAAACCTCATTTCTTGTAACATTGTAAGCCTTCAGACGAGTTGCACGACCAGGGGGTTCCGAACTCCTTGAACAGGCGTGTATAAGAACCACCGAAGGCAATGTTAAATTAATTTGTATCTCCAGAGTTGAGTTTACGACAGCAGATGGACCCCGAAGTCGAAAAGCTTCCTGCAATAATATATTGTTCAAGCAACTTGTACCATACTTTTTCTGCTTAGTTTTAATACCTCGCAGTCTCTCATTTTTTCTCGTAAACTCTTTGCGGGAAACACCGGGGACCCAGCATTTTTCCACAACAAGAACGGATTCGTTATAAGATTATCCAGGACATAAATCACATATTTACTATCGAAATCCGGTAAATTATTGAATACGGCATTGATTCTTTTTGTGCTTTTGTTGTTCCCTTCAGTATTATTTACGAAGGTAATCAATAAGGACGTCGTCTGGGATTTATGTTTATTTTTTCCAGAGCGAGTGGCTAAAAATTCCACTAAAGGGTCCGATGGCATGACATCTTCCTTTAAGTATTCCTCCCCTAACAGGGATAACAAGCCCATTACTGAGTATGCAGGCTTTTTAACAAATTGAATGTGAGGGGGAGTGGTATTATTCATTTGGAATCTGCAAATGATTTATCTCATGAAAAGAGAATATGAATATTATTCCCAATATGAAATGGAAAAGAAGTGCCCTTTATTAGCACTTATTGAAACAGGGGCCATTAAAATCTTTTTTTAGTTTGCATGCAAGTTCTTAGCTCTGTCATGACCGAATAGTTTGAATTATCTTATCCTTCACTTCTCCTAAATAAATCTTCTAAATACACTATATTTCTTATTTGGTTATGATCACCTGATATTATTATTTGCATTTGTTAATTAATGTATAATCTTACCTTACACCAGCAAGGGTAGAAAGGTCCTAGGATTAAGTAAGTAATTAATGCATCCCTACAACTACAGTAATGTTCACAATCAACTTTTTTTTTCATAAATTCTTCTGAAATAAGTACAATGTAGCAACATAGATATGTAGATATTTTAATCTCTAAACTTTAACAATCAATGCTGAACTAATAATTTTTAATTCTATATCAATTATACGTATATTTCCAAGTAAACCATTTTACTAACTAAAAGGGGACTTCATTTTGCTGGAATGCAACTGAAACCATTGTGAAAGCTCGCATGCATTTTACACACAACCATACAAGATATTAACAAAATTATATATTGCTATTTAATGCCAATTTATTATCATAAAAAAAGATAGTCAAGTATTTCATTTTCGTACTAATCCTAATCGCAATGGTATTGTTGTATTTACTGTTTTCAAATCATTATAAGTGCATTTTTTAAGCTAGTACAGATTCTTGACCTCGTGTGTTATTACAAAATAATCACTCGAGAAAATACCCCACTCGGCCTATCAGCCTCAGGGAATCAACTTTTTTTTTAATTAATATAAAAACATCAACTACATAGCCCCGGTACTATAGTATTATATTTTATTTAATAGTCCAGTAAGTTTCAAAAAGCGCATGAGTTTTTCTTTCTGTGTTGAAACTGTCGTTATTTAGGATTTATGCGAGGTTGTTTGGTGTAATTCCAGATGTTCTTCTCTCTTGTTCGAAATTTGTACAATGGATTATTAGATGCTCGATGGTAATTCTGGTGTTACAGGTTGCCTTTTATACCAATGTGAGATAGTATCCACATTAGATATACGTCTTTGTTATGACTGAGTGAGTTTTGTAAAAGTTCTCGAATATTTGATATTATTGGATGATTTGATGTATTTTGTAGGCTGATGAGTACACTTAATAAATCCGATTAACTAAGAATTTGTTGTTTGTGCTGTTCAATGTTGGTATGAGACTTCTTTGGATACTGTAAGCTTCTGCTATGAATATGGTGGTTTCATCGGCTAAGCGGTACTTTTGACATTCTTCTTCGTAAATGTAGGCTGCTCCGGTAGCATTTCCCATTTTCGAAGCGTCTGTGAATATGTGTTTGTCGCTCGACAAGGAGATAATAATCTCATTATATTTCGACTTGAAGATGTCTGGGTGTGTGTCATGTTTCGGATATTTTGATAGGTCTAATATTATTTTTGGCGGAGGCATTGTCCATGGAGGTATTTTGTTAGGGTTGAGAATTTCAGTTGGTGGGAATGGATGTTGTATTTAGATTTTAGATGTTGTAACCGGGTACTGAATTGTTTTGAAGGGTTATTTAGAGTTGTGATGGGCAATTCTTTGTGGATATATTGGTGGGCAGGGTTTTTAGGATAAACGGCTATTTGGATTGTGTAGGCTAAAATTGCGTTGTCTCTCCTAATTCGTAAAGGGGGCACTCCTGCTTCAACTAAGATGCTTTAGACTGGGCTGGTGCGAAAAGCTCCAGTCGCGATTCTTATTCCTGTATGGTGTATGGGATCAATGATTTTAAGTGTAGTGGGTGTGGCAGAAGAGTATATGATGGCTCCATAGTCTATTTTAGATCTAATTATTGCTCTATATAAATTTAGCAAGACTTCTTTTTCTGCTCCCCAGATAGTATGTGCTAAGTATTTGATGATATTCATAGTTCTCATACATTCACTTTGCAAATGTCTTAGATGCTGTTTCCATGTGAGTTTACGATCTAGTTGTAATCCTATTTTATAGTTGTTGCATATTGAATTTCTTTTTTATTAAGTATTATTTTCGGAATTAGATTACAGTGGTGAAGTTTGCATAGGTGTATGCTGTTGGTTCTGGTGGTTGAGAAATTAAATCCCGTTTTTGCACACCAGTCTTCAAGTTTTTTAACGGTGGCCTGTAAATTCTTTCGAATAGATGTTAATCTTTTCCCCTTGCAGTAGATGGCCAAATCATCTATGTAGAGGGAGAATTTGGTTGGCATTTGAATAGTTTCGTCTATCTTGTTAATGGCTATGTTCAACAATGTTGTCCTAAGAATGGAGCCTTGAGGAACTCTATTTTCTTGGGTGAACAGGGATCAACTTTCTCTTGTGGATTATTTGCAATATCGCTTGTAGCATAAATAACTAATAAAATAACCCATTATAAAAACATATGCTTGTAAAAAGATTTCTTGCAAAACCTATTTTTCCATGCAACTATAATGTCAACCGAAATTTCTGTGCATCGTTTTAAAACCAAGTTGATCTTGAAACATCAAAAAGTAAGTAAATTATTAATAAAATATAATCCAAGAAGTATAGAACACCCCAATATACAAAAATATACATCTCAGTAAATTTTAAATAAACATGTAAATCACAAATATCAACAACTTTATTCACGAACTGGAAACGTTAAGAAAATAAATACACCTGAATTGTATTATTACGTAAGTCTATCACAGGTATGTTGCCGCTAAAAATATCCTGGAACATGTATGCTTTATCGAGAAGAAGGTATTGTAATTTTAGTTATAGGTACATTATTCTAAAATGTTCCCCTTTGAAACACCCACATTTATCCAAACCTAAGTTTTTGTTACCATATTCAAATTTTAGCTTTTCTTTCATTTGTATTGTATTATAACTGTTTTTTTGATTATTTTCAAATTAATCAGAGGTTTTCTTGAAAATATTTATTTCAGAAATATAGATGCTATCAACTGTTAATATTTTGTATGCATTATATACTATTAGAGCTCTCTTCATCCTTACTTCTAAATACAAACCCTCATTGTGTTTAACTCCTCAAAATGACAAAAAAAGCTTATCTAACTATATTTACAAATAATACATACTTCAATCAGTTTTTTATCTTTCATTAAAGTAGTTATTTAAGTTTCCTCCACATTTAAAATAATAATATGGTTTAATGTGTGGCAAGGGTTTATAGAAAGGAAACTAAGTTCAGATCATCTCTATCATTGTAAAAAATAAGAATGATTAATAATTAGTGATAGCTTCGTCATATTTATAATTTCCATCTGTCAAAACCTTTGTAAAGAATACACTTGTTACAAACCGTTTTTATATTATTACCATACACGCTATAAAAAGTATCACAATCTTTATATTGATACAGTAGTAGAAGTGTTACTTCTTTTTGAAAATGATGTAAAAAAGTTTCAATAAACATTATTATTATTATTATATTAATTTTTCTAATAAATATCAACTTTAAGTTAGATACATTGGATTTCGAAGGCTTTCGCGGCCATTGTCATTAAGTCACAAACGACTTCCGGAATTGGACCGTGTCTTGATTGAGGTCAAAGAACTCAACGTTATTCCTCCTGATAAAGCCCCTTACGAAAGTGGGCGAAACGTTGAGTTCTTCGACCTCAACCACGACACGGTCCAATCCCGGAAGTCGTTTTTTACTCTATGTTGAATTTCTTTGAAACAACCTGTACTATCTTTAAATAATTAAATTGTTGAAGTGAGTTTTTTTTATAATAGGTCGTGTGCCATCATATATCTTAATTAAAAATAATTTTTAAAGTCTAACTAAACTAAATCTTAAACTTTTGTTAAAATTGTTCAACTGCTCCTATTAATTTTTAATAAAATAATAGAAAGTGTTATTATATTTTTCAAATATACTGTTGCTAGCATTTCCGTACTTAGCATCACTTCTTTAACTAAACTTAAAAAAATTGTGGCATGCTGGCGATAAGTAGAAGCTGTTAAAGATAATCTTCAAGAGGGGCGATTGTTATACCAAAACTATTGACTTGTTCACATATTTTTAAATTGCATTTATGTACTTTCAGAATTTGCTGAAGTTAAGATCTTAAATAAGAGAAGTGAACACTCAATTAAAGCTGGGAAATTAAATCAAACCTCGTTAAAAGCGTCCTTTGAGTAAAATAGTAAGGATGATAATTGAGAAACGCATTGTCGTTGCTCAAAACTTCTATTGTAACATTTCTATCTACTACCATCTTCTTAAAGTGGTCTATAATCACTTTAACCATCATTGCAGCATATCTGACATCTCCCCTCCAGTCCTCGCTTTTTGACCAGTTAGTTAGAATATCGGCTTCGCTGAAAGAACCCTTCATTAAAGTACATCCATCGCCCCTTCACCGCATGCTTACTCATTGGCCACGGGGATTTGACGAATATTAGGAAATTCGGAATGAATTAAATCTAATAACTCCAGACCTTTATTTACCACTTGGGAGGCTGCTCCATCGCCTTTCTTGTGAAATGAAATAAATTCTATCGGACAAGTACGCCGTTTCCTCTTATTACAGTTTCTCAGCAGGCCCCAGCATAAGGGATGCTTTTTCGGATCCTTAAATAAACCTGCTGGACCTCCCAGTCTCAACCTTTTTTGAGTGGTGCTCCTCTCGGGTTTAAATGCATCCCGTAAGGCGCCCGAACACGCTTGTACGTATAAAATGTAGTCTGTAAAACGAACGTAAAGGGAAGCATATTGGGTGAACTTATCTATTTAGCTACCAGGAAGAGTGAAATTTAAGACGTTGTAGCTTTTCAAATCCGGTTCATTCCATGTTTCGAATCTCCACTTTATAACATATTTAGCATTGTACCTTTCTGCAACAATATCAATTATAAAAAGTACTTATTTACAAAAGTAAGAATGTTTAAAACAATAATATGTACCTATGTATCGTCGCGTTAAAAGCAATACGATATCATACCAAAATTTGTACGATAACATGAGATATTCAACGTTCTTTTCATCATTTTCAAAAACCGCTGGCGTTCCCATTATTTCAAAGGCAGGGTATAGCTTTTGATCTCTAATCCAGTCCAGTAGAGCATCCAACCAAACAAAATTATATGTTAAAGTACCATCAATGAATCTAAAATACATAAACCGTAATTGCTATTTTATAAAAAACATTAATTGTTTTGCATGAAATACAATTGTAAGCATTGTGAACATGTATTCAGAACAGTCAGCTGTGCTATTTATATACAGGGTTAGCCATGAGTGGGTTACTTCTGACCAAAAGTTGAATGCAACCCAAAATACAAAGAATGCCTATCACTTGATACAATATTTAATATTATTAATAAATTGAATCAAAATCCCCAACTTTCTTTTTACATGTCATTGGTGGCACTGTAAGTCTATGCCAAATTAGCAGGTTAGGTTTTTCGTCAGTTTTGACACAAACCGACACAAAACCTAACCTGCTACCCTCGAATTTGACATAGAATTTCAGTGCCACTAATGACATGTAAACAAAGAGTTGGGGATTTTGATTCAATTTATTAATCATATTAAATATTGTATCAAGTGATAGGCGTTCTTTGTATTTTGAGTTGCATTCAACTTTTTGTCCGAAGTTACCTACTCATGACTAACCCTATATTTCAAATTATCTTGTAAAATTCAATTGCGAACTCTATTTCATTATAGATCTATATACCCTCAGAAAAGTCAGTATAGAAAAAATAAAAGTTAGATTCTATTGCCGAAGAAGAGCAGGTTATAAAAAATTTGTAAAAGGCTTTAGCCAGAACTTCCCTCTTCAACATTGTGACACTAAATAATTTTAGAAATCAAATTAAGTTAGGAGTAAAAATATCTTCACGTTTCTAATAAATTAAATACATTTTCAAATAAAAAAAATGAATCCCGCTGGGGTTTGAACCCGCCGCATCTGCAAAGCGATCGTAACCGCACCCCTACATATAGATCGTATCTGCACCGATAAAGCCAACTACGCTACCGAGCCTCTTTCAGATAAGTCCGGCGTGCGCCTTTCTTGAACAGAACGGTGTTATTGTGGAAATGTTTTTACTCTTTTGTGACATTATCCTGTATCGGTTGAGTCTTATTTTCGACAAATGTTTTTTTTTTAAATATCGGATTATGCCAGCTCAGCATCATGTGCTATTCATGGCAAGGTTCATTTAGGTAGATGACGTTAGATTATTATCAGGTTCATACACCTTTTGCACTATTATTTATCCTTAACACTTGTTACTCAAGGGTTAAAGTATTGTTAATCACTGTTTATTAAGTCGATGGGTAGTTTTCGTTTTAGTCTTCTGTGGATATGTTTCCTGCCAAGGTTGTAGTGTGCGGCTCCGCTACACTGAATAATATTCGGATAAAATTTGGTTGCGGTTTTCGATATGAACTCATGTACTGTGGGTATGCCTGTTTCACTATGTATCCTTACGTACCATGGTGCATTTGTTATGGTGCGTAACACCTTGTTTTGTAGTACTTGCAGTTTGTTTAGATTTTTTTTTGAAGTTGTGCTCCAGATACAGCATCCATATGTTAAAATGGGTCTTATTATTGACGAATATATAAGGGTTCCGCATTGTAGCTTAAGAGTAGATTTTTTGTTTAGGATTGGATAGACCATAGCTAATCTGGCATATGACTCGGACAATTTCTTATTGATATGATAGCTCCAACTCAATTTTCGGTCCAAATAGATCCCAAGGTATTTGACGGCACTGCCCTTTGGATTCCATAGTATCGATGTGTTGTTTATTCTTATGTTTGGCGGATCTTGGGGCCGCCGTAGGGTGAAGATTTTACTCTCGCATTTGTCTGCATTGATTTTGATGTTCCATTTCTGAAGCCACTTGCTTAACTGGTTAACGCTTTCTTGAAGTTTATGTGCTGCTTGATTTATGTCGTGATCTTGGGTGATGATTGCGGTGTCATCCGCGTACGTGGCTATAATTGCATTGGTTGGTTCGGGAAGGCCATACATGAAGATGTTAAACAAGATAGGCCCCAATATGGACCCTTGTGGGACTCCCGCTTCGATGGTGTGTATTGACGACGTGAAGGCATTAACTCTAACTTGAAAGGTTCTGTCAGAGAGGAAGGATTTAATGATCACTAGTAGGAAGGAGGGGACATTTATTGTCATCATTTTATATATTAGCCCGCTAATACAAACTCTGTCGAAGGCTTAGGTCACATCGACAAAATTAATTAGCGTGTGCATTTCATTCTCGAATCCCGTTTCAATTTTTTCTATAATACGCAGTATCTGGTGATTTGTGGAATGTGAGTTTTTAAAACCGAATTGGAATTGAGGCAGAGTGTTGCTTTCGTTTAGACGGCGTTGAATTATTCTCTCTAGGAGTTTGGATACTGTAGATAAAAGGCTAATTGGCCGGTAATGCGCTGGATTATTATGAGGTTTACCGGGTTTAGGAAACATCAGGATGATTGCATGTTTCCAAGCGTGGGGAAAATATACTATTCGCAGACATGCATTAAAGATTACCGTCAAGTAGGCTACTGCCTTGTTTGGTAAATTTTTTAGGACGACATTAGGTATCATATCGTTCCCTAGTGCTTTATTTGTTTTCAATCTGTTTATATATTGCTTGACTTCAGTTGGCGATGCTGGATCTGTAAGTATTATGGCGTTGGTGTTCAGATTGTTCATTTCTTATTCAACGAAGTCGCTATGGCTTCCGTTTCCATCAGTTGTGGTGACAAAGCAGTTATCAAGCTGTTGTGCGAAGATTTCGCATTTGTCTTGGTCGTCTGAGCAGGTGCCAGTATTAGTTTGCAGTGATGGGATTATCATAGGTTGCTTTAAGGTCCTTTTAGTGGCACGCCACATGTTGAGATCCCCTGGGTTGAGTGCTTCTATGTATTGTTTGTACGAGGCTATTCTTACTTGCTCTAGTTCGAGTTCACTTCTCGGATTAATCTATTCAAGCGAGCTTTTGCATCAGGGGCCCTCGTGTTTTGCCATAATCTTCGTGCTCTATGCTTTTCTCTTATGAGATTTTGTATGTGCGTAGGCAAGGTTTAATTGCTTGTTGGTTTGTGAAATCGGGTGGGCATTGTGGCTCTTTGAATAGCTTGGATGACTGTTTGCTCGAAACAGTTTATCGCTCTATCTATTTCGGCTTGGGAGGTTAGATTGGTTGGGCATGTGATTTTGTCTTGCAGTTCTGTATTGAAAAGTTCCTAGTTAACAGGACCATTTATCAACCTTGAAGGTTTGGGATAATAATACGGTGATCTGTTTAAGGTGAATATTACAGGCAGATGGTCTGAGTCTAGTTCGGTTAGTACTGTTTGACTTATTGGTAGAGTAATGTTTTTATATAAAATTATGTCTAATATGTCCGGTAATTGGTTTGATCTGTATGTATAGTATGTATATTCTGCTAGAGCTGATATATCCACTGCTAATTGGGAAGTATAATTCCCTAGTTTTATTCCGTTTGGGTTATTTGCTCGGCATCCCCAGTTCTTGTTTTTACAATTGAAATCGCCTACTAGCATTGTAGGCTGCCATTGGCGTAACTAGGATTTTTGGCTGGGGAGGGCCAGGCCCCCCAGCAAACCATCGTCAATACATATGTATATGTATACCTATGAAGACATGAATTTACGTACATACATAACTTTTTCGCATAAATGTATCTGCTTGTTCTTTGATGCCGTTATACGAGGGCAGTCCCGTAAATTTCTACAGCCTAATAAAACAAAGTTTAGTAACCAACATTTTTTTGTATTATTTTCTCAAAATATTCCCCCTTTAACTCAACATTTACGCATTCGGTAAAACCAATTATTTTCAAAACATAAATTCCACAATTTTTGAGTCACTTGAGAAACAAGGTTTTTGAAGCTTTCTACAGCATCTTTGGGAGTTCCAAATCCCACACCACGCATTTTATCGTTTAATGGAGGAACTAGAAAGTAATCGGAAGGTGCTAGGTCGGAGCTGAATGGGGGATAACTTAGCAATTTTAACTCGAAAGTCTCTGAAAATTATTTTATTTGATGTGCGGTATGACTAGTTAGAAGCATTGTCATGGTGCAGAACGATCTCATCCCTTGGGCGCCATAAGCTGAGCTTTTTGAATAACGTCTGGTAGGCATATAGTTGTGTACCATTCTGCAGTAACGCTACGTTTATTTTTAAGCACGACAGTTGTGATAGGTCCGGATTTTGAAAAGAAACAAGCAATTATTATCAAGATCGCTTTACTTTAACTGGATTAAGATTTGTTGGAAACATCCTGACTGCAGCTTAGATTCGGGTTCAAATGCATATATCCAGCTTTCGTCACCAGTTATGATGTAAACGGGACCCGGACACTTCGCCCACAGACCACTTCGCCCACTCGTCTTTTAGTACCGTATCGCCCAACCGGAAGTCCACTTCGACCAATTTTTGATATGTACCACATCGCCCAACACGACCACTTTGCCCACATTTTCACGAGGGACACAACGCCCAACAGGACCACTTCGCCCACATGTTAGCGAGGTACAAAACGCCCACATCGACCACTTCGCCCAAAATTTATATAGGCCCACAACGCCCACAACAGGACCACAACGCCTAAAATCCGTTCATTAGAACTCGGTTAATGCACACGCACAGTGTTGAATAATAGGGGCAAAGTTCTGTGGCCACAACGCCCAAAGTAGATTCGTGCGAATTAAGCTAGGTTAGGTTAGATTAGGTTAGGTTAGGTTAGGTCAGGTTAGGGCAAAGTGGTCCTGTTGGGAGTTGTGTCTCTCGTGAAAATTTGGGCAATATGGTATAAAAAGACGGGTGGGCGAAGTGGTCGGCAGGCGAAATGTTCAGCCACGTATGTGTGCATTGACCGAGTTCTAACGAACGGATTTTGGGCGTTGTGGTCCTGTTGTGGGCGTTATGGGCCTATATAAACCTTGGGCGAAGTGGTCGATGTGGGCGTTGTGATCCTCGCGAAAATGTGGGCAAAGTGGTCCTGTTGGGCATTGTGTCCTTCTTGAAAATGTGGGCGAAGTGGTCGTGTTGGGCGATATGGTGCATATCAAAAATTGGGCGAAGAGACTTCCGGTTAGGCGATACGGTACTAAAAGGAGAGTGGGCGAAGTGGTATGGACCTATGTAAACTGCTTTAGATTTACCTTCATCATATTTCTTATACTGTTCCACATGCTGTTGTTGTGTTTCTGTTAAACTGTGTGGTATCCACCCAAGACAGACTTTTCTTACACCCAAATGAGTATGTAAAATCTTGTATATTGCAGTCATGCCAATGCCCAAGGTACTCGAAATAATTCTATATGTGACTCGATTGTCCTACTGAAGCATTCTTCGCACAGCGTCTACGTTCGTATCAGTAACTGCTGAAATTTGTCCTTCGCAAAAATCGTCGCTAACTGAAACTCGTTCAAATTTAAATTCATTAAACCAGAAATATACGCTTGGCCACCAAAAGCAGCACGAAGTCATCTTTCTTTCAGAGATAGGGAACTTTTAAAGTCATAGTAAATCATGGCTCTAAAATTTTCTCCTATTATGTTCATTTTTGATGCACAACACTTATTTCAAAACTAACTGTATAGTAACTAAATTTGAACTGTTAAATTATAAAACAACAAACATTTGTTTATGGCAAGTTACATTTCCATGGTGCACTTGATCTATTGGTCTGCGGAAATTATGGGTGCTACCTACTCTCGTAATACTACATGTCTAAGAAGCATATCAATAAATTATTTCTCGGTTCATAAACAACATAAAAATGTATAGATTACCTCTTGCAACCCAATGAGGTTGACGGTAAAAAATATTATTTTAGGAGAAACATCACTTGGTTTCCATTTGCACGTTTTTGAGCAACAATTTTTATTTTTTTCTCCGTATCCCCGAAACAAATACTTTCTTGAAAACATCAATATCCTCTTAATTGTTATTGTGATATGTTTTTATTCTATCTTGGGCTAGCAACTGTGGAAATTCAAGCACCACAAAATGTTCTTTGCGGTACATAAAACACAATTAAACATAAAATTCTGGATCGTACTCTTTAAAGCTATAAATTCAACTCTTTATGCAAGGTAAACATCTAAATAGCAAGTCACCTTAAGTCTGAACTGGACGAGCCTATAATAGGCAGCTAGCTGTATGTGCCCAGGGAGTAGTTACCGATACACTCAAGTTTTCAACTCCTTTACTTACCCGCATATGAAATAATTGCAATTGTATTTTAATGTGTACATAAATTGATCCTTTATTTGTAGAAAACTTGAGAGAAACTAACAAAAATGGTGTAACTTTAACTAAAAAAAATATTCAGACGAAAGCAGTGTCTTCATAGTAATTATTAGCTAACTAATAACGTTTTTTCTTGTATATTATTATTCATTAGAGTCATCCGTCGAACATATGGTATTTATACTATAAAGTTTTTAAGCCAAAAAAAGGTAATAAAACCAGAAAATGTAAGAATGTGTGAGGGTCGATAACCAACCCCTTAGTTTAAATGGGTTAATAAAAAAAGCAGATTTTTAAATTTATTTAACTTCTATTTTTCTTAGGTGGGCCAGACGGCACTCTGGGGAGGGCCTGGCCCCCCCTCTAGTTACGCCAATGTCTACTTGGTTGCCTATAGACACAGACTGACTAGACACAACACCTACTCACGTTCATGAGTGGACCCAGCGTGACCCGACTGTTTTCGCGTCACGCGCCCATCCCTAACAGTCTTACATTTCGGTTTCTGATTTTCAATTTTATTAGTTCTCTATAATGCCCTGTAGAAACCCATTTTAGAGGTATTCAACTGGAAAATCACCTATCTCACATCAATACACATTAAAAATGTAATAAAACTGTAACGTTTGAACACAATCCATAAAGCCGTTTTCGAGAAAATCGAAAAAACTGAAAAATTACAAGAGTAAACACTATACTTCCAATTATTCGATTTTCATCAAAAGCTTGCTGTCGCATCTAGATAGGACACAAAACTTATATATGAAGTTTCAACGCCTTTTCGTTTTTGAGATATTCGGTTCACGGACAGACTGACAGACAGACCAATGAACAAAAAGGTTTTTTTGGGTTCAGGGGATTCTAAAACGTGTAGATCTGTTGAAAACTTAATTTAGAATTTTTGGGGTGAATCCAAAAATACACTTCAGTACCGTCAAATGTAAAAGCAATCGCCGTCGCTATGCAGAAAAGTGTTGCTAATGCATAAAATTACCACAATGTAGTACGTTGCTATATGAAATGCTATATAATAATTTTCCATAATAATAACTACAGTAATTGTTCAAAATGTTGACCATTTGCTTCTATACAGGACTGCACACAATGCATAATCGACTGTTTTACACGCTGGATAATTCCCGGTGGATTTTGAATTGATGCAGAAGAATCGATAACCCGTTGTTCCAGCACTTCTAGATTTTCTATTCGTGCGGAGTAGACTAATCCTTTCAATTTTCCCCACAAAAAGAAGTCTATCGGAGGGGTGAGCGTGAAGGCCAGGCAACAGGCCCATCCTGACTTATCCAACGTCCAGGATAAATTCTATTAAGATACTGTCGCCCTACAATACTGAAATGAGGAGGTGCACCATCGTGCATAAACAATGTCCTCTTAATGGGAATACCTTGCATCAATCGAGGTAATGTATTGTTACGATTTATCTTCTGGGCTATTAAAAATTATACGCCGCTTCTTGTTTTAAGCATTTATTTACAGCAATTTAATTTAACAATTTACAACAACACAAGAACTATTAACGCGGAACACAAATTATTTATACACTAACAGGAACTATTTCTAACAACAAATACACTTTATTTATTTACACACGACTTAAACACGAATGATTTATATGGCAAGCTTCGTTCACTTCAAAGCTAGATTCGGACTTACTGCTCTTCCGTTGCGCTTGCTTATATATATCGTAGGGTGATTCCTTCTGGGAGCTTCGAGATATTCTCGATTATTCTAGCAATGCTGACGTGTCGCGCGCATTAATCACCGAGGTCGTTCTGGAATCATCTGGAAGGCTGACTAATCTGTCTGCACGCGATCCGGCCCGAAGGTAGTTACAGTATTTTGTAGAAAGTCAAGATAAATTGGTCCCGTCAACCTATTTGGTAGAACACAAGGCCCCAGTATTCTATCGCCAATGATACCTGCGCACACATTAACACCAAAGCGCTGTTAATGCCTCGACTGTACTATCGCATGTGGATTTACATCGGCCCATAGATGACTGTAATGAAAATTGAAGATCCCGTTTCGAGTAAATGCAGCTTCTTCAGTGAACAACACATGCGATATGAAAATAGAGCCACTGTTACATTGCTGTAAAAACCATTGGAAAAATTCCAGCCTTAACGGGCAATTTCCAACATTCAAAGCTTGTACCTGTTGGATATGGTAAGGATAAAAGTGTTGTTCATGCAGTACATTCCAAACACTCTTACTAGAAACTTCTTTGGCTAAAGCAATTCTTCTAGTGCTAGTTGCAGGATCTTCAGCAACTATATCCAAAATCCGTTCTTCAACTGCTGCAGTACGTACGGTTCTCGGTCTACTACAGTACACCGTTCGAGTGACAAACGTACCAGTTTCTCTTAGGCGTTGGTGAATTACTGAATTTTACAAAACGTACCCTAAGACCCTATTTGCAACGTGCCTGCATATTTGAAACAATAGGTAACTTTGTTGAATTTTGCGCCATACCTACCAACTAATTCCGATGACAGGTTGGTTCGTGCACGTAACCATAGCTAGAAAACAAAATTCATTAATAAATGTTTATATTTGGTGACATTAATTTAATTTAGTTTGTGCCCCAATTATAGGTCTAAATCAAGATAAGTTTTTGTTATTTTTGAATATCTCGAAAAGTCTCCCCTCTAGTGAGGTGATTATATAAATTATGAAATTTCTTTATCTGAAGTTATTTAGTACATAACCTCAACAACAAATTCCTTTGTCTACTTTTTTTTTACATTTGATAGTAGCAGGTGGAGCAGCTAAATTATATCAAAACTAACATTTGGATGATAATTTGAAACGCCTGAAAATATCCTCAAATATCCATTATCTCTCGAGGCCGCCACACTTTTTGTGTTGAGTTATTTTATTAATTATAAAGCTATATTTTTTTTATTGTTTTTTATGCAATATTATACCGGGTGACAATAAATGGTTGTGATTTTTTCTTAGGTTGGTACTGTTTATGTTGGTGGCACTGTAAGTCTGTAAAAACTGACGCAAAACCTAACCTGCTAACCTCAATTTTGACATAGACTTACAGTGCCACCAACTTAAACAGTACCAACCTAGGAAACAATCACCTAAGAAAGGAAATCGCAACCATTTATTGTCATCCGGTATTTGTGTTCCTATTATTTTAAATAGATTATTACCAAGTTATTATGCATAGTTTTACTTTTTTTCTGTTTCGAATAATATTATTAGACATATTTTTAATTTTGTTTAAAACGGTCTTGTTGCTTTTCAAGATTTATTTTTATATTTTCATAAGTAAAGAACGAATGTAAATAAACACTGTTTTTTTATATAAAATACTATACCCAATAGCTATTTATATATCTAGGGAGCAAAGGCATTCATTTCCTCCCTTGTGTGTTTAATGCTCTCCGCTAACGCGTCGGGCATTAAATTCACACGCGGGGAGAAATGAACCTTTGCTCCAGTGATATACTGTTATAACTGCAATGGCATTAATTTGAGATGACAAGCAAGCACCACGTTGGGTGACCCTATGTTATATAATGCTATGCTCCTCTTACTACTCCATAACATTTATTATGTATTTGATATTTTACTTAAAACTTGCCCTTTATTAATGCAATGCCCTTTCTAATTAAATAATAATTTCTTTCAAAGCAAGTTATCTTATCTCAGAGTGGTTCGCCAAATAAAGATCTCTATTAATTGAATTTTAATATTATATTTAATGACATTTGCTGTCAAACCGATTTTCAAAACTCATCAAGCCAGGTATTGACAATTGTATCTTACATTGACACACATATTAATCAATTCACCTATTTTGATATTTTCTTTTACTGCTTGTTATTAAAATACTTTCATAAACTTGTTACACAAACCCTAATAACTTCTCTTGCCTTTCACTGCCAAAATCCAACCAAGAATAAATCCCGATGTCGACAGTCTGCAACACCTACTGCCCACTCTTCAAACGGTAACTCCTATGATGATCCGTGAACCCTAGAACTGCATCTGTCTCGTCAACAACACCTTTTTCTCCTAGAATCCAATCCTTCTTCCTTTCAAACGTCACCGCCACACCGTCTAACTCCTGGTAAGTTCCAATATTATGATGTTCCAAATCTAACCTTGGTCCTTTTACAGATAGTCCGACGACTCTAGTAATATCCTCCAAATTATCCAAATCAAATAGTTACTTGTAAGCACTTCCAATAATCTCCCGTATGCAGGAACAAATCCAAATATCTTCAAATAATGTAACCATAGGTATTTTTCTATTTCCAATTAACTGTATTTGTATAATCTCTTGACTGATTACATTCTTCCAATAACTTCAATTAATATTTTCATATAACTCACCACGTAGATTTGTTTAAGGCCCTTTTAAATTTGTGTAAACCAAATAATAATACAAATTTAAGGCATTAATTCCTGTTTTTTTATTGATCAATTTTCTATTAAACTTTTGTTTAATGTAAATTCTTCAATAATTTGCAAACTTAAAAATAAGTTTGTTTCTATTTTTTCGCTCTTAGTTTTCGTATTAGGTATAACAAATTGTACATTTTTGAAAGGCTAAAAAAGTACATTTTCAGCGGTGTTATAGCCAACTATGCGCTCTATAAGAAAAAAAATAAAGCTGACCGCTGTAACTCAACTACAATAGCATTTTTCAAAAATATGAATACACTACTACACTCTTATTAAAAAAGTTGCAAATTAAATTTGACATTCACTTTTTTTGTTACAGCACATAAATTACGTTAAATATCTAAAGTGTATTTATGGGGTTTGATACAACTTCACCCAAGGACTGTTTCATGCCATTTAGTCACATCTCAATCTCTCATAATAAGGGAGATCCCCATGTTGAGAATGAGTTTGTGGACACTGTATATGGGGCAATTGGATCCTAGATCAAAAAAGGCGACACGAGTCGCTTAGACACCACGGCGATACCAACTGTTGCTTTGTTCACTGGAAAGATATACTGCAATGGTTTAATGCTTTGAGATGCATATTTTATTTAGTATTAGCCCTACTATTTTTTTTCAAATTGATTATTTTAAATTTTACTTTTAACTAAGTATTACAATTGAGAGTCTTATCAGAGTGATTCGCCAATCTAGTTATCTATTATTTGAAATTCAAATTTTATTATAATTTTTAATTACTGGCTGACATTAACTGTCAACTTGACTTCCAACAACGACCAAACCAAAAATTGCCAAATATTCTTTCTACTCACATATCAATTACTCAATTCACTAAAGTAAGTACTGTATTATATTTATTTCACTCTTTTTTAATTGTGTGTTATTCAATATGATTTTATATGACTAATTAAAACCAATCTGAACACTCCTCAAGCTTTCACTGCCAGTTACCCAAAAACACTACAGCTCCCAACGTCCACAGCTTCCAATGTTCACAGCCTGCGATATCCACAGCTTATACCTCCCGTAGTTAAGGCTATGATGCTCTGCTACCCTTCAAATAATATCCAACCTGTCAATAACCCTGGCTGTCTGCAGAAAATGGTCCTGTTCCGCACCAATGTTACTGTCACCCCAACAGGTTCCTGGCAAGTTCACTATTATAGATGATCCCAAGCTAATCTATTTTCCCCAGCTCGTACTCTGTATCCAGCGACACAGACAGCACCGTCTAAATCAAGCAGTTACTTCAACAACTTCATTCAAATAATTGACTTGTCCTCCAGGCAATTACCAAGTCCAGCAATTAATATGAATTATTCCTTGTATGAGTTTAACAATCCAATTCCATTTAAATATTATTATTTATTTCTTACTTGCATCGAATTAAACCATATTCCATAATCTCTTTAATGACTGTATACTTGTATTACCGCAGAATTAAATTTTTTTTACTTATTTCCATAACGCAGATTTGTTAAGACCCTTTTTATTTATATTACATCCAATTATTCATATAAATAAAGGTAGAATTTCTAGTTTTTATTATATCAATAGAAGTTTTTCAAAATATGTTGTTCAGGATGGAGCTTGTAGTGGACTGTATGAATTTATTTTGGACAAGTTACAGGATATGTCTTAGGGGTGCAGGAATTAAAAAGGGTGCAACCCAACGGTCTCGTGAGGTCTCACACGAGATGATGTAACAAAAGACCTGGGGTCCGTTGGGCAGCGTGAACACAGTGAAACAAGATTTCAAACTGTATTAATTTAATGACTAGTTCTTTTCTATTTATACATATAAAAATACTGACTTAGCTTACAAAGTTTAATATTTGCCCTAGTTCAAGCTGCTATTTCTACGTGCGTGTCTAATTTCATAATAAACAAACTTGCAGAGTGCAGAATTGCAGGCTGTTCACCGGGTCATTCGAGCACTGATTACATTACTGCTGACGCTTTGTTAAGCATTTTCCGTATGCAATATATGTTTGTCAAATACACGCCTAATTAAATTAAAAGGATTAACATTTATGTTTGGTTCCTAAACATTCTGCCGAGCGACGATGGGCCGGGAAGGTGTGGCTGATTCTGTCTCTCCATCTTCCTCGTCTGGTGGCAGTGGTTGTAACCTGAAGCCTTCCGACGGGTCTGATTTTGGCCGTGGCTGCGGTCTCCTGTTCTTTCTCCAGTATTTCCATAATGTTCAGATGATACAACCTGATACCAAAATACAGATTGTAGTACCGGTGTTCACCATGATGGTATGTCGATGGTGCCAAAATCGATAGTCCTGATGTAACTGCAACTCATCTTCTTCTTCTTGTAGGCGTTGAAAATGATCGGACGGTAGCAACACAGGTTCCTCCATTTGCAATTGAGGGTGGCTGCTTGAATTCTGCAAAGTAGTGTTAATAATTACTTGCAGTGGTTTGTTGAACCCAGCTACGACAGGAATAGTAGTAAATAGCTGAGTATGCAAAATAGTTCGTTTTGTGTATATAGTACAATCTGGGGATATTTGGATTATGCCAACATCTTGAATCTTCACATCTTCTCGATTTCCGCTGCATTGTACTGCTGCTGTTGTGGGTTGATTCGGAATAAATAACCATGTATTGGCGGCGTACAGTTTCTTCCATACCAGTGTCTTAACTGTAAACTGATGGATCAAACATTTGATCTTGTTCAATCGCTGATAGATCTCGTCGATGATGCAATTAGGATTGTGTTCAATACTTCTAACTGCGGTTGGCCTGCATAGGTAAAGAAGTTTTCCTATTGGCTCGATCTTCTTTAACTTGTCCTCTTGGATTTCAAAATAGGTTTGTTCGTTGTAGTTGATAGCTAAGAACTCCATTGGCAAGTTCAGCGATGCGTAGGTTCCATTTCCCTTCTTTACTGGAATTAGAGTTGGTTTTATTAAGTTGTATTCCCGCTTCCCAGTTATGTGAAAATAACTGAAGGTCTCGATTGATTCATTGTTGATGCTAACTTCCATCTTGTGCGTTGGTGTAGTAAGAATCTCTAGGTTTGCTGGAAGATTGGCCATTGCATTAGTCATTATTCTGTCAAATTGTGACGATGGAATAAATTGCATGATGTCTGCCCTTTTAAATTTTACATTTAGAAGTTGTTTGTACTTCTCACCCATCTCTTGTAAGTAGTTGGTAGCCATCTGATATGATGTCAACACATGTATGTTTAGCTTGTTGTCGTCCGTCTTCTTGTACCAAGGTTCCATCTCATTGATTGCTAGCAACCCTTCATTGATTTTTCTTCGAAGATTATCCAACTTCTGGGATATTCTGGCTTCAGTCTCATTTAAAGTTTCTGCAGTTGACAACATTATCCTTGTCTGATGATTAGATGTATGCATCAATTCTAGTTGATTTTTCTCCAATGATTCGATGTCATGGTAAACTTCATCGTTAACTCCAAACACTGAGGTGAGTAGCTGCCCTAGTACTCCTCGCTTGTTCCTGACATCTTGAGTATACATGCTTTTCAAATTCCAGATGATCTGCCGTTGCTGCTATCTCAGGTGATGATTTAATTCCTTGCAATGGGATTCTGCAGATAATACCAGTGCCTTGTCGCATAAGGTATCCATTTGTTGGATTGTCTTGTTTATATTTTCTTCATCTACTTGGATGCTGGAGATGTTCATTGCTACTTCGATCCTGAAGTTTCCCCTCGAGAGTTTTGCATGGCCAAGTTCTTCAATGAATAGGCCAGGTGACGGATACTTTACTGTATACGACCCCTTGGTTGCCGAAATTCAGGTGCATAACGTAAGTAAGAGTGTTATAGTTTTTGTTACTGTTGACACTCCATTAACCCTGCTTTGCTTTCTTCTTCCTTCCTCTGCCTCCTGTCTTGGTAACGGAACGAGCTTGGTAATAGGACGCTTGAGAATTGTATCTCCCTTTGTCTTAACGGTTGCAACTCTGACAATGCCATCTGTACCTAGATGCACTTCTGTCACTCTTGCTAAAGGCCATCGATTGGGAGGACTGTTTTCATCCTTTTGTAACACTAGATCCCCTACTTGCAAATTCTCTTCCTTCGAAGTCCATTTCGTTCTGCGTTGTAACCCAGATAGGTATTCCTTAGACCATATTTTCCAAAAGTCGTTTTTCAACTTTTGAAGTAGTTTCCATCTTGTCAGTGTTTCTGAATGTACTTCTAATGGTGGTTCATTTGGTGTTATAAGTTCCCTTCCAATTAGAAAATTGCCAGGGGTCAACGCTACCACATCGTTAGGATCTGTGGTTAATGGACAAAGTGGTCTCGAATTGAGACATGCCTCTATTTGGTACAGGAGGGTCGATAGTTCTTCAAACGTGAGGGTACTGTTCCCTACAATCCTTTTCATGTGATACTTTGTTGAATTCACCGCTGCTTCCCAGACTCCTCCGAAGTGGGGAATTGCCGGTGGAATAAAGTGCCACTGGATTCCTTCTTGAGTAAGTTTTTCTTGAACGCTAGAGTCTCCTAGAGTTTTCTTGAAGTCCTTCTGCAGAACTCTATTTGCTCCTACAAATGTGGTTCCGTTATCGCTATAGATATGAAGGCATGTTCCTCTTCTGGATGTAAATCTTCTGAAGGCTGCCAAAAAGGCGTTTGTTGTTAGATCACTGACAGCCTCCAAATGAACTGCTTTGGTAGCCAAACATACAAAGATGACAATATATCCTTTGTATGACTTATTCCATCTTTTTTTGCGCTTCTGATTTGTATCGGCCCTGCATAATCCAGTCCAGTGTGAGAAAATGGCAAGGACGGCTTTACTCTAGGCTCAGGTAAATTGCCCATGAGATGCTGCAACGGTTGTCTTCTGAATGCAAAACATTTCATACAGGTGTGAATTTCTTTAAGTATTGTTTTCTCCACATTGATGATCCAGAATTTTCTACGTATGTATGCTGCTGTAGCTTGACTTCCGCCATGTAGCAGTTTCTGATGGACGTCTCTCACTATTAGGTGGGCTAGATGACTATTATGGGGAATGAGAATAGGATGTTTCTCATTATATGGCAACATTGAATTTTGAAGTCGTCCTCCCACTCTAAGAGTTCCTTCATCATCGATGAATGGTCGTAATGGTGCCAAGAAACTTTTTGTGTGAACCGAGATGTTTTTCTTCAAGGTTTGAATCTCTGTTGCCCAGCTGCGTGCTTGCACTATACGGATGATTTGAATGAGGCAATTGTTGAGTTCTGCTGCCATAGGGTATTCGGTCGGAAACGGTTGTCTTCTGCATTTTTGAACAAACCTGTTACAGTATGCAGTGACCCGCAGTAACTTCTGCAGTGACGAATATTTGGATAAGATGTCCAATTCTTCTTTTGATGCGATAAACGCTTGAACTTGGTGAATTTTTGCCTCTTCTGTAGCTGTTATGGGAATAGTTGTTTCCGTAAGTGGCAAAGGATTAGTTCGTAACCATTGCGGGCCGTTTCACCATAGTAGATGATGCTGTAGTTTGACAGGAGTGAGCCCTCGGGATACAGCGTCTGCTGGATTGTCCTCTGAGCGCACATGATGCCAATTTCCGGTGGGGGTTACTTCCAATATTTCTGTTACCCTGTTTGCAAAAAATGTTTTCCATTTCTCCGGACCTGCTCTTATCCAGGATAAGGTTATCATGGAATCTGACCACGCAAAGATGGAGATGCTGGGGATGTCCAGTGCACTAAGAGCTTCCTTCAACATTTTTGCTGCTAACGATGCTGCACATAACTCCAGCCTTGGCAACGTTTTCTTCATCTTTATAGGTGCAACCTTTGACTTGGCTGTCAATAGACTTACTTGAATGCGTCCGTCTTGAGACATTACCCTGCTGTAAATTACAGCACCGTAACCTTTTTCCGACGCATCACAGAATGCATGCAGCTCCATTTCCCGGATGCTGCTGTACCCTAACCATCTTGGAATGGATATGCCTTCAACCAATGGTAACTCTTCTTGAAACTGCTTCCACTCGTTCATTATTTCTGTGGCCACTGGTTGATCCCATGATTGCTGTTGTAACCAAAGTTGTTGAATTATTAATTTGGCTTTTATTACAATTGGCGCTAACCATCCTAATGGGTCAAACAAGCGGGATATTTCTGACAAGATTACCCTCTTTGTAGGATTTGCATCAGCTCGAAGACTGACTCGAAACTTAAATTCGTCTGCCTTTGGACTCCAGTGTACTCCCAAGGTTTTCCTTGTTTCTCCTTCGTCGATCTCGAGTAAGTTCTTGTCCTGTAAGTTATCTGGCAATTCTTCAACAAGAGCTGCGCTGTTGCTTGCCCATTTTCTGAGGGTAAACCCTCCATTTTTTAACATATTGATTAGACTTACTTGGAGATGCCTTGCTTCTTCTATGGAGTCAGTTCCCGACATTAAATCATCCACGTAGAAGTCCTTGGTTGCTACTTCTGCAGATATTTGGTATGTTTGTCTTTCATCTTCAGCTAGCTGCGACCTTTATTTTCCCAGTCGAGGTTACGCTGCGCCGGTCGCTGACCTAACCACAACTTAAGATCTGAAACTAAACACGCCACACTTTCAAACAATGAGGCGGGTTGCCAATATGGGGAGTTTGCTCCCTGTGTTACATATTATAGACAACAACACTTAGTTTTAATTGAAAACAAAATCAAATAACATACACGAACATCTACATTACTATATTTTTATCGGGGCACACATTGTTTGCAGCCTTTTAGCATCCAACACATTAATTTCGCAAGCAAAAGTACAATGTAAAAGAAACATTTTGTAAATTAATAAGAATAATTGATGCACAACAACGTAACTAGCAGAGGATTCAATATTAAAAGATCTAATAATTAAGTTGAATTTTTTGTAGTTAAAAATAAATGCAACAAATTCACAAGTAAATTAGACTAATTTATATGAGATCAATATGGCAGAGTAAAATAGTATAACAGTGAGCAAATTTTCGAAGTGCGAACATTTGTGATCGGCAGACTGTTACGGTCTAAAACGGGTTTTACGACACCGCACCGGCTCATACAAAAACTAAACGGCCGGCGCGGACACACAATCGGTACAAAGATTCACCTAGGCCGCTGCCCAGGCCGCAACAAGATAATGCCGTCTAAGCATCAGTGGGGCAAGGGAGGGTTCTTCACGAGATAACCTGAGGGCAACGACCAGAAGGGTGGTAGACATAGATAAAATTGATTAGGGCGCCACCCGTTTTGATTGCCATACGAAAATCCAAGGATAAACCCAGAGAAAACCGGGAAATCAACTGGGCCGATAAATACTCAAATAACTATTTCGGAAAATTTGGTGCGGCGACAGACACAAACACCTACCTGAAATGCTCATCCGCCACGTCCGGGCCTCACCTTACAATGGTCGTAACACAGTGACGTAGTCATCCTGGAAACAAACATGCACAAGACACAAAAGGGTAAAGAATACAAATGTACGGTTAATACATCTATTGGCCACTCCAAGTGACCTCTCAATCTCCATACACCAAAACAATACAAATAGCGGTATATGCGGCACGTAGGCCGAATCGTAAGGATCGCTTAAAAGGTACGTCCAGCTGGGATGCGCTTTAAATAAAGGTTTCGGCGCAGAACTGAGCTGAAAGCCAAGTCCAGGCCAAATGAGGTAAAACGTCGCCTAGGCCTCAACAGGCATGACGCGCGAGTGTAAAGCCTGACCTTGCGTTCGAGTCACCAGAACGCCCTGACTTAGTGACACATTTAAGAATAACGAACTCTACATTTGTGCTAGAGTGTACCATCCGTTCTTCAAGCGTCGAGCGCACTTTCAAATGGCTAGTTTGCCTAACAACACCGCCCTGCGGCACTGAGCGTCCAAACGAACACATGAACGATTAATTTGACAAAGACACAGCTGTCTGGCAGCACAAAGTGTTACTTCACTGCGTTATATTTTAAACAGAGTGTACTCTGGCATTATTTAGTAATTCGGCAAGAGAACATAGCTGGCTTGCAGCACGAACTGTTAATACACAACGTTATATTTTAAAAGAGTGTACTGTGGCATTATTAAGTAATTTGGCAAACGAACATAGCTAGCTTGCAGCACGAAATGTTAATTCACAACGCTATATTTTAAACAGAGTGTACTCTGGCATCATTAAGTAATTTGGCAAAAGAACATAGCTAGCTTGCAGCACGAAATGTTAATTCACAACGCTATATTTTAAACAGAGTGTACTCTGGCATCATTAAGTAATTTGGCAAAAGAACACAGCTGGCTTGCAGTACGAAATGTTAATTCCTAAGGCTACATTTTAAACAGAGTGTACTCTAGCATCATTAAGTAATTTGGCAGAAAAACACAGCTGGCTTGCAGTACGAAATGTTAATTCACAACGCTACATTTTAAACAGAGTGTACTCTGGCATTATTTAGTAATTTGGCAAACGAACATAGCTTATTACACAATTGGTACCTGTTCATCGGCTCAGCCTGCGACATCGGTGGCATTCCTGCAGTGTCTGTGATTAGCTCGCACCTAGGTATGTGTGTTAAAGGTCGAAAGACGACGGAGTCCCCTGGGAACCTCTATGAAGAGCGATATGCGTCACGCCTAATAGCGTAACCGTTGTTTGGGAAATTTCACGAACTGAATCCCGCCTACAAACATCAGCGGCAGCTTGGTTTGACAAACCCCATAAGGACGGAACTCCCACAACGGCGTGCTACGGGAATCTCCAACTCACGCGTACGAGTGCAGCACGACTTGACTAAACAACGTCTCGCCACTGACTGCCTTGAGAAAAACACTTCAATGAAAACACTTTGCTGTAATAGCACCTTCGGAAAAGGCAAGCGCCCCCGCGCAAAGCGCAGGGACGCCCGCACAAAATTGCACTATCAACCGCTCTGGTCGACGGCCTGGGACTTAATGCCTCGAGAAAACGCGTTCGTGAATACAGCTGTGTCTGGTCAGATCTACACCGGCCAATCATGGCACAGCGCGCGACACAATCGCTGCACGCTTCACTGCACGCGGGCGAGTCTAACAGAAGGCTGTCCTTGTTGCTCCCACGGGTTGAATTTTAATTAACTCGAAATCAACGCGCTTACTGCTGGAGTATGCAGGTGCAAAGAACACAGTGAAAGGGGTGTACAAAATTTATGAATTAGAAACAGCGTTACCAGGAATGTACAAAGTTTGAGAAAGGCTATGCCTGATGCTAAATTTGCAGTTTTCTGCGATGGGCTTTAAGTAGTTAATTGAATTACTAAGAGCTACAAAATGGCCTGACAAGACGATTCGGTTCGAGACGTCTTTTTTCAATTTCCCGTGAGTACAGCACACTGCCGGAGCCACCAGAAGGTTGTCCAGCACATATCCCAAGCGCTGGTAGAATCAGGAGACCTAGACTAGCCAAGCAGCACGTTTCCGAGACAGTAATATGATTTGATCAGCTCGAGCGGAGGCAGCAATTATTCAAGGGCATTAAAACTCATCGCATCAGGCCAGACCAGGCCATCTTACAATGGCGCGTCAGCCAATCAAATACGACCTGACGTATGTAAGCCAATTGAGCCATTATTTAAACAATTGATACTCGTTTTAGGGCATCCAATCCTCAAGAGAATATATAAGGATTTTAACGGTCCAAGAGCATCACTTCTTAAACTTTTGGTAATTAACTTCAAAACTTCACGTCAGAATTTAACTACTAAATTAGTCACTTCGATTTTCAAAATTAAAAATTACTGTTGTGTAAAAATGTGTTGGGAAATATAAAATTTTTACGAGATATGAAATGTCGACATTAAAAAGCTGTAAGTGAATGCACGAGTCAAAGCGAACTTCAGACGTAATTATGAACCGAGTGGTGGCGCCTAGTTTACGCAAGTACATGCGTTTTATGGTCTAACGCCTGCCAAAAGAATCCATAGTTTTGTCGAGCTTACAATAAACCACTGTACTTCGTCTGAAAGCTAGGGCATGGAAATTCATATTTTATGATTATCTTTCAACACAGTTCCTTCTCTTCGGCCACGTCTTAGGTCATTCCGCTTTTGTAGGCGGGTGGTCACTTGCAATACGACTCGGGTCTAGCACTCGGATCTTTTTTATTAAAAAGGGTTTGTGCAGCTGAGTGCTTTAGAGTCGAATCTATTGCATCCCACGGATGGCGTAATTACCCGCTTCTTGCATGATGCCTTTTTAACCAGAAAAGTTGAACACGAGCCCCATGTGACGTCTAGAATTCCCTGTAATTACATAATGCTAGTTTCGTCGAAAAACGTACTTTAAACGGCTTGCCACTCTCTGAAATCGCAGAAGTAATCTGTCAATCTGTGATGCACGTGCGAGGCGCGGACTCAGTTTCTGATGTTACCATTATGATGCTCATTACATCACGTTTCATTTTGGACACCCACTTTTTAAGCTGCGCAGTTATAACACGAAGTTTCACGCTTTATTTGTGTCTTTGGCAAGGCGATTTATATTGACGAACGTGTCGCTTGCTCCACTACACAGCATTGGGTGTCAAGAGGCCCAAATATTAAAAAACAGCTCTAACATTTTTGACTATTTTCACAGACATTTTCCTCTTACTCATAAGTGATACTCCATAGTCAGTATCTACCAAAAATTTTCAGGGAGGGAAAACTCTAAGGAAGCGAATTTCAGTGTTTAGTTTTGCAGCATCTGTACGTTGAGAATCTCATCTTATTGAGCACGTTATGAAATATCCAACATATTGTAGAGTTTGAAAAAATGGGTGTAGCTGCTTAAGCACATTCTACATTTATTAATGGTTTCAAAACAATCCTTGTTTAGAATAAGAAAATGCCTCTAAATTGGCTAACAACGCCCGAAACAGTACTTCACGGCAAGCTGTGTCCCATTCTACTGAATGTGTTAGTATATCTCATATTTGTTTTCATATATCAAAGAGGGATGTGAAAGAGGAGTTGCGTGAGGTCTACTGATTGCAAAAATTTTAAGCCGAAGTACGTTGTACTTCACTGTACCCTAAAAATGACTGCAGCTCTTGCCATGCCTCCCCAACACCCATGTTTGCTTCTAGCCCCTATATTTAAATGCGAAAATAGATTAAACAATAATTTTGAAAAATGTGAGTCAGACGATCTGCAGAAGCTCTGAAGTGCTACCGAAAAATATCAACATTTCCAGATACCAAGTTTAAATTACAAGATATTAAATCACAATTTCAAGGTATTAAATCGCAATTGCAAGATACCAAATCACAGGTGTGAGATATAGAGTCGTAATTGCAAGACAGTAACTCGCAATTGCAAAATACTAAGTCACTATTTCAAAATATAATGTCGCACTTGCAAGTTTTAGAACATGGCAAATGACGATTAGGGTACTTTGGAGGTTGTGCCTACAGTTGCGAATTTTGGAAAGGCAGAAAGTCGTCATATAAGCTCATCATTCGTGCCTAAACTAAATTATTTCATAATTTGGTGCTACATTACGATAAGTACCTTGAAATTTTAGATAGGCAGATCTTGATAGTAGGTCAGGCTTTCATTTAAGTTGCAACTTGCGCTAGTTTTTTAGATTAGAATGTACTTATTCATTGTTTACTCATGGAAGAAGAATATTTGGGGTTTTAATTTCAAAACACCGCTCTCTTAAATAATTCATCGATCTAGACATTCAGGACATTATGGTTACACTTATAATACATATACGATTTTTTAATTACGCCCGCTTTCCGAA
Source organism: Agriotes lineatus (assembly GCA_940337035.1). Lineage (NCBI taxonomy): Eukaryota > Metazoa > Arthropoda > Insecta > Coleoptera > Elateridae > Agriotes > Agriotes lineatus. The sequence continues at coordinate 54,877 of CALNHX010004323.1, forward strand.
CGACAGTCCACGATGGCCTTTGATGCAGGCTTAATCTACATGCAAACGGCAACTAAACGGCTGGAAACGAGCAGTTAAAGCCACCGGCTCATCAAAATACATTTAACCGGCCAACTACGCAACTCTTTCCATAACCGACCAACGACTAATGAATTCGCATAAAAAAGTTATCAAATGTACCTGTACAGCAATGGAGCCGAGTTTGGTATCAAAATGCGCAGATTTAGCTCAGTACAATATGCTGCCAATCAAATAATTCTTGCTAACTCCTGAAAAACGTATACAATTTGTAAATAAAAAACAGAAAATTAGTCCCCACTGCGACGCCGGTCATTAAAAATAACGGTTTTATCCCGATTGCGACGTTGGCCGTCGAAATAAATGGCCGAAAGATAATTAAATACCCCTCAGATCAGCAGAAAAAAGCAGACAAGCCCTTAGTTCCCCCAATTCGCACAAATTACGGAAGCATCCTCGGCAGTCGAGCATCCCAGATCGTGCCAAAGCTACTCTTCTCCTCCAAGAGATCGCCCCGTTGTTCGCCAGCCCCACAGCCCATCCAGGTAGAACCTCTACACGCCCGGCATTGCGCATTCTCCAGTAGGCCGCCCCGTAGTACACCAGATCTACAGCTCCGTCCAGGTTTAACCTCTCAACGCCTAGAATCACGCACCCTCCAAAAGACCGAACTGTTGTTCATACCCGCTACTGCCACACCCAGGCCGAAGCAGCCCCTCGGGTTTGACTTTTTCTCTTTCTAGGTCCCGCAACTTGGTCAACTGCCTCTTCGAGCTCTTTCGCCGCTTCATAGAGAAACAAAACCACCAGCCCGCCGCCAGCACATAATCACGCACCCTAATCACTTAATTTGTAATTATTGTACATCGATACATATATACCAAAGAAATAAAATCATAGTCAATCCCTGCTACAGTGTTCTAATTAACACACCAACCCCAAGAACTTGAGCTAGCTATAAAGAAGTAGCCATTTATGTTAATTGGCGCCCAACGTGGGCATATACTATTTGTGTGACATAAAATACAATATTGTAATCTGAGCGAAATTTTATCGACAAAATTATTGTTAGAGCAATAGTTTTGCCCATAGTAAAATACCGTATTTCTTACAAGGGGCAACGTAAAAGCTTTGATTACCTGTATAATTTCTGAAAATTTCATCTGATTATATTCCTGCCATTCCTAAATTTACAGAGGATGGAGTACTTTTTGTATGCATCGTAGAATGTACAACTTTTTTTAACAATTCTTGCAGGAAACATGGATAACAGACTTTTATGTGACCTAATTCAACATTATTTCTTGGAGAGATTTCATTATGACGAAATTTTTGCATTTCTGTTACTTTATTATAACTTTGACATTAGTTTTTGTACATTTAAGAGAGTTTTTGTGCATTTAAGAGAGTTCTAAAACAACGTGGGTTATCTATACCATAAAATCGGTGGTCTCCTTCTTTGTATGTTTGTTCGCTATCTCCTCAGAAGGTACTGGACCGATTAAATTGTATGATAGCTTAAAATGTTGCTAATTTTTAGACTTAGATCGTAAGCCGGTTTTTATTTTCAAAAAAGTACGAAAAAGTAAAGTAAATCGTGTAATTAGCGAAGCAAATCGTCGGTCAGGTGATTCACTAATATCCCAACTTCAATACAATTTCTACGAGAACAAGTGGAAAGCTCGGGACAGTTACATGGATTTTGATGGATGGGTCAGAAGTGGGTCTACCAGAACTAGGGAGACAGTTCTATTGCCACTTCAACTCGTAGATCCACACGGTGTTAATATCGGATGAAGCAGCAGACACTAAAGCACTTCTACCTATCTAACCAATTTTAATAAGAGGGGACGTCCTGCGAGCTGTTCAAATATTTTCCTCTGTTGTAACTTGCTTGCTAAAATTATTAATGGAAGCAGGAAATTAATATTTTCAAAGTGTTAACGCTGCTAATCGAACACACTATAATATATTTGTTTTGGACAGTAATGTAGCAACGTATGTTGATGTTACAGATGAAAGACTGCACTGATTAAAAGTAACATTTGAAAATTACGTAGATGACATACAGGAAAGTTCAGCAAATACAGGTGTTAGAGGACTATCCAGAAAGATGGTACATGCTTTATAATTTAAAGCAAAAAGAACAAGCTTTTGTGTTACATTTTTACTTCAATAAGTAGAATTCTATTATGTTGACATGCTCATAATTCGGATGCAGTGGTAGCTATGTTTTACGTAGTTCGTCTGCCTCTAATGACACAACGAACAGCATAGCTGCAGAATATGCGCTACAGCAAAGTTAACGTTGTGGAATCATTAAAACTTCAACGTCTATTGATGACAATATAGATTAAACCAGCTCTGCAACATTTACACCTTCTGTAAACACAGAAGAATAATGAAATATAGAAGAGTTAACATTACCTGAAACTTTAAAACTCCAAATTCAAAATTTTTCGTTACAAATACTAGCGGAGATGTTGCCCTCACCACTTTTCAATTCGGCCGTCTTGGCGCGGTTTTGCAGGGAGAGACTATCCGGCGTTGCAAAGAAACTGGTTGTGGAGGCGTGTTTTTCGGCCCCGCGTGGCCCTTTGGGTTTATTTGTGCTAATTATCGCCGAATGGTTCGTTTTCTGAGTATGCGTGTGTATCGCTGTTTAGTTACGATTTGTGTACCGCCTTGTTTTCAACTAATTGAACTGCACGTTGGTTGCGGGCATGAACGAACGGGGTGTCGTTGTGGTTTATTGTCAGTCCTTGAGTTTTCATTTACCGTTGGGGCGGCAGCCCCTATAATACGTCGTTGGACGGACTTTTTGTGAAGGTTCACTGAGCGGCTTGTCATGTGTTCGCGAAGCCATCGTTTGGTCGTTCTGCCATTCCGTGCGAACTTCACATTTCGCTCGTATGAGAAGATTATCCCCCTGGCTTCGCCTCGTCGCATCTTTACGTGGAGTTGGTGCAATCATCCCCCTATTTGGCGTCTTCTGCAGTGTCTGGGAACAGCAGCTGATTGCAGTAGCATGGGACATCAATTTTCCGCATAGCCAAGCTCTTTAAAGGTACCGTTTGTATTGTACAGAGTGATTCAACAAAATATCCGACAGTCGACGTAACGCTGCGGTCGTTTAACTTTTATTGTGTGCCTTTTTGCATCTGTTAAACCATTATAGTTGTTTACTTGTCATTACAATTCATTTACCCTCAGTTTTCATGGTTCTGTTTGACTTTATGTAGTAGCATTTGTAATGTGTCAGACTGAAACTTGTTTAGTTGAATACTGCCTTTTATTACCGCTATTTGATTCAGTATTTCGATAGCTTGATGTTCATATCGTTTTTCAGTAATCTCAATAGTTGAAGTCAAGTTTACCGAATATTTTAATAGATTAAGACATTACGCATTTTACGTAACTACCGTTTACAAACCCGTTTCATATTTTTAGATGCATTTTTATATATGTTCAAATATTTTGCTAATACATTTCACGTTTATTTAACTGTGGTTTTCTTTTACAGTGTAAGAGGAGTTTGGTCAGCTGATCAAGTAGATATCCGAAAGGTAGGTCCGATGGTACTGAACCGGTTCGCTGACCAGAATACTGCCAAGCTTAAAGTTGAAAGGTGAACTCGTTATGCTATTTCTCAGAGGGTTCACTCATGCATTTTTCTAGTGTAGGAAATGTGGTGACGCCTTATCATTTTAGATCTACCAATTTAGGCCGTTGCCCTTGTGTTATCTCGTGTTGAACCCTCGCTCTCGCTCCATTGAAGTTAATCGGCAAACCCTTTGAATTTATCATCAGATTTGGCTCATATTCAGAATATATGTTAGTTACGTGGAGAGAAATACTTTTACAAAAAATCGATCCGGTAGGTGGCGCTGGAGTCGAGATATTTATGATCTGATTAGCGAAGCGAAACGTAGCTCAGATGATACACTATATACTATTCAACGAAGCATCATTGGTTCAGTAGTAGAATGCTTGCCGGCCTCTCGGGCGGCCCGGGTTTGATTCGCGGCCGATGCATCCTTTTTTTAATTTATATTAACGAATCTCTCTTAAATTAGCGAACCGAAGCGTAGCTCGGGTGATTCACTAGTTAAAAATACTATTAGAGAATCGTGGCATTCATGCTTGTGTTTGGTATGCCTTACACATTATGCATCTCTGGATATAACTACACATTTATTTGTGTGTACTAGCAAGTTCATCTATCGTTTTTTCTATCACGTTAATTGCCATTTAATGAAAAACAAAATGGTTCCTCAGGTCACTTGATTTTCTTAAATTAGTAAATAAATGTATTTTAGTAAAACAGGCCACCTACTACTGCATTAAAGCGTTAGTTACACATTCTGGTCCAGCAGGTCACCCATTTGAAATGTTCATATAAATACCGGGTGGCCATAAATATCTGATATCGCATTACCTTTGGAATCAACACCGCTTTATTAAAGTGATGAATCCAACTAAACTAAATGTCATCACAACTAAAATTCATATCTGTCAAAAATTATTACAGATTGCAATAAGTGATGGAGTTAGAACAGGAGATTTTTATAATCAAGTCGTAGGCTAAACTGCAGAATCCGGGGCACATCCCCCTCCTCTTATTGCATTTTATTACATTATATAGGTACCAATACTTATTGTAATTGAAATATAATACTAACCAACATTTATAAGTAGCTAATTCCATGGCTACCGGGATCTCAGATATTTATGGCCACCCGGTATATAGGTTCTGTGACACGAAAGCACTGCCATACAACAAAACCGATGTTGAAAACCGCGGCACGAATGGTGTGTCATGCAACGTAAAGGGAAGGATGGCGTGGCACAGCTTATGTGCCACACGGCTTTCTTTGTGCTATATAATTCTACATTGTAGTGAAAGATCAAACGTAATGAAGCTGCCACAAATCACTCAACATCAAACAATTTGCCTCATGAATACGCCGTAGTCTACATATGATTGGCAAATCTACGCTGCTGATTAGGTGATGCAGGTTCTCCATAAACACCTTTATGAGCAAAGCTTGGTCTTCAGGCAATAAATCCAAACACAAGTACGTAATAGTATATTACATACCGAGGTGGAAAGTGTTTCATTCCTGTCGAGAGATTAAGTAGTTATCCGAGACGCGTATCGTCGAGGTCAACTTTATCTCGAGACAGAAATGAAACTTTTCACCGTGGTATGTATACTATTTTATTCGCAACTTTACTAAACAATAATTGGAAAAATTATTATATTATGATAAGACAGGTTGTGACGCGCATGAATGGATGAACGAGATTCCCAGCGTCCCTACCTACTCCTCGGTTGGGAATGGATCGCGCATGAATGAATCAACGAGATTTCCATTGTCCCTACCTACAAAGCGGTCGGGAATGGATTAATTTCCAATCGGCAATCACTTTTCCGACCAGTTGGAAAGTTAAGTTGGGAATAGCTCATTTTCCAACTTTTTAAAAGTCAGTAATGATCTTATTACATGTATGATTGCGAATAAAAATATAAAACAACTCATATTATGTGAATGGTTTAGGTAGGTACTACACAACACAAGCTTCTCTTCAAATTTAACGGCTCTTACATACGTCCTAGGAACACAATAAAAAATAAGCTGGCAAAAACTCTTAACCGCAAAGAAGTTACAGCCAAAATGTAAATAACGTTTTAGACTAGTGATGACGTTTAGCAGATCTCAGCAGAGTTCCCTCAAAAGTTACAGAATCTCATGCAGGCTTCGTAGGAAAAAAATAGTAAAGAATGAACCTTAAAAAAAATTGTTGCTGCTGACATCTGTGGATTGGAGGCAAAATGTACACCATACACATCATTGCCTGCATTGATTAACAAAAACTGCGTCTTAGTCAAGCCTGCCAGTTAGCTGAATGTCGGTATATGCAAATTATAGCGCCTTCATGAAATTGTTGCTGCTTGACAAAGTTTGACAGATCACGATCACAGATTGTTTATAGCATGTGTCAATTAAAAATCTTCAAGAAAATTATAGCAAATCCATTCACGATGTTTCCTCCTCCCAGTAGGTTGTTATGTTTTTATTAGGTTGCATACATGAAGTGTGATAGAAATCAAACTATGACATTTTTTACAACTGCTTTATTCACATTGTTGCAATTTTAATATCAAAATGGTGAACATTTTACGGAACGAGGCAAAGTTTAACTGGCAACAGTACAAGCCTTCAAAATTCATAACCGCAAATTTAAAACAACATAACCCAATTTTGTTGCGTCTAGTTATTTCACAAGCGTACCAACAAAAATGTCACCCTAACATAGATTGCTGGGAGGAGAAAATATCGTGAATGGATTATAGTGATTTTTCTTCACGTAATTTATTTTATGTAGTACTATACCGTTATGATATTCTAACTGAACTAAACAAACACGTAAAAACACATTCATATCGGTTGCCGGCCGTGATTTTTAATTATGTATAATAAAGTATTCTTAAGATGTACCCATGTGTAATACAAATAAACTTGAAGACACATGGCCAATACGTAAATAACGGATGCGGTTAAATTTTGTATTACGAGGCGATAGCCGAGGTTTATATTGGCCCTCTGCAACTAAATCCACATTCGTGTAAAAAGTTAAACTTCAATGCCTTGGTATACAAATTACCATTTTCTTTTCACCAATGCTTCCATGCTATATTTTGACGATTTCCAAAGTACCTATTAATTGAAATCAGTTTTAAAAGTAAAACAAATAATGAAGCGATACTTACAGTTAATAAAATTACAACATACTTTTTTAACATATATTTGATAATACAATTACAATTTATTCTATCTAAACTGTATGTTAAAGAAATTCTTTATATACCTTATACATATTTCCCATATAAACTAACTGGTTACATATCACAAACCTACATTCAATAGTACGAAAGTTATCCTCTTTTGCTGTAAGATTGCTGAAATTTAAAAGTTCTACAAAGCGATGCGTTGCAAAAAATTTGTCAAATAATTCCGGTAATTTTAAAACTAAGTAGTCTGCACTAACTAAATTTCAGTCACACTACTGCCCTTAATCATTTAAATGCAAATGTGGAATATATTTTGATAAGCAACAAACTTGGTTACTACGTGCTACCTTTAACAGAGTTTGTAATTTTAAAAACTGACTCACATAAATAACAATGAAATAAAACCACAATACACAAAACATTTCCCGTTAATTTAAAGTTAAACTTATAAGAGCGTGTCTTAAAACAAAAGGCCCCACACATTTTCTACGACTACTTCCTTGCCTTTGCTTGCCACCATCAGAAATAGTGACCATCACACATAGATATACAGAAAATCTAAAAGCAAACATCTTAAAAGTAACATTAACTCTGAAAAACCATAAAAAAATTCAATTTGAAAACCGTTTAACGCTAAACATAACAAAAATTAAAGTACACCGATGTGAAACTTTGAAACATCTATTATGCGTTTTAGCCATTTTGTGTGGACGTACATACACAGATTAATAGAATTATATAATCCAGGTGTATTCTGCATATCTGCAATACAAAAGATATTTACATACGATGATTTAATAATGGATGTTACACTTTTATTTCAATTGTAAAAAGAACATACTAAATTTGAACTGAATTTAAAATGTACCGTACCTTAATGCAGACGTGTTGCAGCACTTTCTAGTTACTGCACAAGTTCAGATATGACACGTGCAAGATCATCATTGTAGCGTGCCAAAAGGGTGGTATTTAAATCTCGGTCCCAGAAACCCATTTCCGAAAGGATGCGAAGGGCTCGTTCGCGGGGGCGTTCGGAATCATTTGGACTCCAGTGGCTGTGTTGTTCCCATTTTGCCTGAAATTATATATGTTTACAGTAAATCGTAGGTTCATATCATATTTATCTGTTAAAAAATATAAGAAATATTTAAGTTATAAAGTTGAGCAACTTTTAAATTTTATCAAACTAAAATTATTTTCCTATAAGGCAAGTTTATGGAAAAAATGGGGCAACAAATTTCAATGAGTGCTTTTCTAACATACGAAAATGAAATCAGGCTTGGCTTTGAAATATTTGTTTTATGAATAATATGTTGGTAGCACTGTAAGTCAATGTCAAATTCGAGGTTAGCAGGTTAGGTTTTGTGTCAGTTTTGACACAGACTGACTCGAATTTGACATAGACTTACAGTCTCACCAACATATTATTCATAAAACAAATATTTCAAAGCCAAGCTAGATTTCATTTTCCTTTGCTCACATGTTACATTGTGCAACATTTTCTTAGAAAATGATGTTAATATTGTGAGGACCTGAATTCTATATTTTTCAACCATATTCACATGGAAAAGTACTTTCCCGACGATGAAATCCAACAACATAACTGGATTAAAAATCCTTTTTAAGTAGAAAACTCTAATAACATTACCCAACAGTAGAACACAGTAGAACAATAACAATTCAGTCTTGTATTGATCACACTCACTTTGGATTTACATTTTTTCTTTTAAAACCTGCATCAAACAATAATACCCAGAAATAGAGCCGTTCAAATACTGCTTTTGTGATGTCTTATTACTGTAAGACACGATTTTCAAAATTGGCAGTTAACCAGACTGAATATAAAGAACGAGAAGCCTAAATTGAAAGAAATAATGAAGACAAAACAAGCTTATCGTTCCCATTGAATTCATGGGCGGTTCTTTCTAAAACATCAATCTTCGAATTATAATAGTAAGTACATACTATGACTAGTTGTTACCCGCGATTTCGTTCGCGCGAGGTTCTTTATTTGTGTATTAAATAGTGACTAATTATTTTCTGTCATCCCATCCCATCCTATCCCCGTCCCTTTCTCCGTCCCCGTCTCTGTCCCGTCCCGTTCCATCCCGCCCCGTCCCGTCTGGTCCCTTCCCTTCCCGTCCAGTCCCTTCCCGCCCCATCCCGTCCCGGCCCCTCCCCTTCCATCTCATCCCTTCCCTTTCCGTCCCGTCCCGTTCCGTCCCGCCCCGTCCTGTCCCGTCCCTTCCCTTATGTCATGTCCACCCTCTGGGATTTAAAAATAAATGCCATAATCGCAATCAACGTCCCAAAAAACCCAAATAACGACACCCATATCGTATTTTAGGCTTATTTATCCCATTTCACCCCCTAAGGGGTTGATGTTCGGAAAATCACGAAATACGTGTTTGCTTATTTGTTTTTAGGAGTACTTCTACGAAGTTTCAAGTCGAAATGTCTATTTAATGTTATTTCTCCATACAAAATTGGAACCCCATTTTACCCCTTTAGGGGTTGAATTTCGAAATATCCTTCCTTATTCCTTGTATACATCATAAAGGGAACCTCTGTGCAAAATTTCAGCTTTCTAGGTCCAAGGGTTTGGGCTGGGCGTTGATGAGTGACTGAGTGAATGAGTGAGTCAGGACTTTCAGTTTTATATATATAGATTCTGCTTTGTTCTGTTAATTTTCATATTTATTGGTGAACACATTTATGACAAAAATAAAGAAAATACATACTTAATATCTTTAATTGGTTTTTTAAAAGTATGTAAAACGTGATAGTGTGTGCAAATATAGTAGTCACTCGGCGGAGTGAATACTATATTTAAAAAAAAAAAATCTTAACGGAAAAGAAAATTTAGACAAAATTAACACGTTGACTACCATACAATTCGCCAGTCATCGTATGGATTTCTTACTGATTTGACCTGTACAACAGCCAGCAGTCGTCAACATGCAATAAAAGTGGTTAAAGCTGCTTAAAATTATTTGGCTTCATATTTAACTACTGTTTAGTTTTTTCTTCTAATTCTGAAATGAATTCTAGAGGGCCCCCTTCCCCCCCTCACTCAATACGCTAAACGTCTAAACTAACAAACGTTGCAAAACAATATTCTTCTGAAAAAAGTTCTCTTTTATGCTTCACGTACCCCATAGAAATGTGTATGTAATTGTCGTTCCCCTTGTATAGTTCAATAAAACTATAGTTTTAGTATTAAATGAGAATAAAGAACTTGTGGCAGTTTCGCCCTTGCGCCACATTAATGTATTTGCAGTCAAGTTTACAATTGTAATTAAGTCAATGTTTTGCGTAAGCTAACTTAACTAACCTCTTTGATTACTTTTAAATCTTAACTAGTCAATTTCATGTTCATTGTCAAGTACTTATGTTTTTCATTTGTGTTCTTGATATTTGCATGCGTTTTATGTGTACTTTTCAGTTGGCAGAAGTTTAGCAGCTGCTTCAATGAGTTATGTTGTAAGTAAGTCGATACTGTACGCAACTCGCCAACCAAATTCTGCCAAGGTAGAAGTAACCAGGTGGATTACGTACTTCCACTTTCAAAGTAATTTCACCTGTGTTACTGGTGTTGTTTCTCCCGATTTAGTTAAGAAAGTGGTGGCGTACCTTTATTTAACATCATTTACCCTTTGTGTCAAAGCACCTTTAAGAGTTGATCCATGCACAATCCTTAATTACGTTTTTAGGAACTTGTATAGGTAACCTTTCTAAGTAAAAACCAAATTGATAGATATTGAGTAATTTGTGAGAAGACATTTTACCCCTTTTCTTCCCTTTAGGGGGTGGAATTTCGAAAACTCGTCTCCTAGCACTTTCCTACGTAACTAAAAGACTCCACTTGCGAAATTTAAAGTTCCTGATACCAAGCATTACTACGCCTCTGCGTTGTTGAGTCGGTGCTTTATCTTTTATTCATTTACCACCTCAAATGATAATTCACACCTTTAGGGGTTGATTAGAGCAAAATCCTGATATACGTTTTCAGATATTTATTTTGGAAACTTTTGAAAGCAAACACCAAGTCGGTGTCTTATCGAGTTTAAAAGATATTGAGGAATTTATGAAAACAGAGTTTACCCCTTTTCACCCCCTTAGGGGTATAATGTGAAAAACTGTTTTTTACTCCAGCTTTTTTATCCTGAAATGAACAAACGGCGAAAAATATTAATAATTAGAACCTCCTACCCTTTTCATTTTACCCTTTTTGCTCTTTTAGGGGTGAAATTTAAAATAACCCTTAAAAATTTATATGCCAAAAAAGAATGCTCTAACTCAACAAACACGGGAGATACGACGGCTTCTATAATTCACCTCAAATGCAGATTCGCAACTTTTAAGGGTTCATTAGGAAATAATCCTGAAATGTGTTTTTAGACATTTTTATTAGATACCTACGCAAGAAAACACCAAGTCAATATATTACACCAAGTTGATATCTCATTGGGCCTAAGAGATATTGAGGAATTCGTGAAAACACAGTTTATCCCTTTTCATCTCCTTTGAGGGGGAATTATGAAAAATTCCTTTTAACCCATTTTATTCAGAAATGGACCCACAGGGAGAAGAAAATAATAATTTTAACCTCTTACCCCTTTTCAGTTTTTTCTCATTTTACCCTTTCAGATGTGAAATTTTAAAAAATCCTTAAAACTACTTTCTTAATATTTTAAAAATACTTATATGACATAAAAGAACGCTCTAACTCAACAAACATATAAAGGGTTCTTTCATTCACCCCAAATCCAGATTTGCACCTTTAGGGTTTGCTTAGGGCAAAATCCTGAAATATGTTTCTAGGTATTTGCATTGGCAATCTTTCCAAGTAAACACCAAGTCAATATCTCATCAGGCCTAAGAGATATTGAGGAATTCGTGAAAATACATTTTGCCTCTTTTCCCCCATTAGGGGTCGAATTTCAAAAAATCCCTTCTTAGCACTACTTTCCGTAACAACTTGATTCTTTCACCCAAATTTCAAGTTTCTGGTACCAGTGGTTATGGCTCTGCTTTGATTAGTAAGAGTTTTGACTTTCGTTTATACGACAGGATACTTTAATAGTTGTGCAAATATTTTAACTGGTAAAAGAGGACGGTTTTCGAAAAAAGCAAGTTCAAGTTTTCTAAAAGTTTGAAGTCACAGATAAGTTTAAATAAATGTAATAATTAAAAACCAAAGAGCCTGTCTATTAATATTTGTATTAATGTCATGTTAACATCATATTTTTGAAAACTACCACAAAATGAATTTTACCAAAGCTGAGAAGTCTGATATGGTTTTAATCTCAGCATTGTTGAAATTAATTTTATGGTAGTTTTCAATAACATGACGTTAACATGTTGATTTTTAATTATTACATTTATTTAAACTCATCTGTAATGTTCAAAGTTGTTTAGAAAAACTTTAACCAGCGTTTTTTTGAAAACTAAACGTTTTTGCATAAGACATTATTGAACTAATCATGTTATTTACCGTCGCCTTTTACCAGTTAAAATATTTGCACAACTATTAAAGTTACCCTGTATACAGATTTTAAATGCTAGTATTGGCGCCCAAATTATGTTTACAGAGTACGAGTACGACAGCTTGCTGTCATAAAGGCCTATTTCGAAATAAAGAATTTGTTGTGTGTGTAAATGTGTACCGGATGGCTAATTAAGAAGGGCACTCAGCCCTATCTCGAAAAGTAATTGTCATAAAGATTTGGGGTAAAAAGATTTATGACTAAAGCGGCGAAGAGAAAATGCTGGAAATTATTTGTAAGTTCCTAGAACGGCCGCCAGGGGGCGTAATGCATTCTTGAACTTGATATCCCCTTTTTTTGAGAAATATGCTTATATTACAGATAGCTAAAATGGACACCGTTTTAAAGCTGAGATAAATTCGATTCTTTTTCGTTAAATGATTTTTGCTCTATCTCTTAAGCGAAAGTGGTGGGGGGTGTCCGAACATTTTCGGAAATAAATGTCAATAACTTCAAAATGGCTGAACGGATTTTGTCAAACTTGGAGTCGTTGAAAAGGGCTTTTCTTAGGCTATCAACGCTGCCTTGAGCGGATTGATTTAGATTGCTTGTGTCACCGCTAGAGGGCATTTTGCGACAACACTACAAATGAAATGGATTCTCTCAAAAAAATTAAATGCAACAATATTACTTTTACTGCAACAAAAGATAGCCAAATAAAGGTCCAACACGCTAGTGACATAAGGGCAATATTCAATCATATTGAATGAGTATTAATTATTATTGACATTTTAAATATAATGTTGATATTTTAACAGTAAATTTATATATATTTTGCTAAAAGAATGAAATTAGGATTTAATAATGGCAGGTATACTGAAAACATTCCCAAAGATGCGACATTATTTCGAGTTTTAATTTCTTTTACTGATATTTTAGGTTAGGAAAGAAAAATCGAAATGCAGTTTTAACTAGCGTGTTAGACCCTTATTTGGCTATCTTTTGTTGCAATAAAAGTGATATCAATGCATTTAATTTTTTTGAGAGAATCCATTTCATTTGTAGTGTTAAGGTCACTATATCAATAAGGTACCGCCATTAGTGATTTTTTATATCTATCCTTGTCGCACAATTTTCTCCAACTGGGGATAAAAACACATAACCTAACAGATTCCTCACTTTACAAGTGCCATTACACAAAAAAGAAAATCCCCAAAAACTAGTGTCTTCCCTATTGACCTTGGGAAATTTGTATTTGTTATTCTTATCTCACAATTTTCTCACATTCTCAAGCGAGGAATGGAATGGCGGTACCTTATTGATATAGTGACCTTATGTAGTGTTGTCGCAAAACGCCCTCTAACGGTGACACAAGCAATCTAAATCAATCCGCTCAAGGCAACGTTGATAGCCTAAGAAAAGCCCTTTTCAACGACTCCAAGTTTGACAAAATCCGTTCAGCCATTTTGAAGTTATTGACACTTATTTCCGAAAATGTTCTGACACCAACCACCACTTTCCCTTAAGAGATAGAGCAAAAAGAATTTAACAAAAAAGAATCGAAATTATTTCAGCTTTAAAACGGTGTCCATTTTAGCTATCTGTAATATAAGAATATTTCTTAAAAAACGGGATTTAAAGTTCAAGAATGCGTTATGCCCCCTGGCGGCCGTTCTAGAAACTTAAAAATAATTTCCAACATTTTCTCTAGGCCGCTTTAGTCATGAATTTTTTTACCCCAAGTCTTTACGACAATTACTTTTTGAGGTAGGGCCGAGTGCCCTTCTTAATTGGCCACCCGGTACATGTGCTCAAGATGGCACCGGAACCGTGTAAAAATTGCAATAAAGTGCCCCTAAATGGTTTAAAATGTGGTAAGTGCGAGAGTCTCAACCATCTAGGATGTATTAAATATACAGGATGTTTGCTAAACATGCAGCAAAAATTTAGGGAGTTATTCCTTGGGTTATTTTAACATTGTTTTGTCTTTGGATGATTTTCAGAAAGACGCTTTGGTTCAAAAATACAGGGCGATAAGTTTAAATTTTTTTTTTATTTTAAATTTATTAATGTAGCCTAAGTAAAATTACGGTGTACTGCACTGAGCCTACCGAGTACAAGAAATATCCATAAATACGTTTTTATCTTTTTAACCACATTCCGATTTAAAAAAAAACCGATATAAGGATGCTCATCTAGTTTGTCTTTGCGTATTAATTTCGATATTTAGGCTGGCTCCCCTGCGGCTGTCAATAAACAAAAACCGCCGCGGTGTTGTTTTCTGCACAATCGGTTGTGAACACCGTTGGTAAGAATGCTTCTTCTAGCTCAATTTCACATACTAATTTCGACATTTAGGCCGCCTCCCATGAGGCTTATTCAGTCTCCCAATTTCGCTTCCTCAGGCCAGCCAGGAATTCCAGTATACCAGGCCGCCTCCTTCGCAGTTAGCTCCCCTCTTAACAGTGGTGTCTTTTTGGAATTCTAAGAATTATGCAGCCAAATCCGGCCAGATTTCCCCTTCCGATCGCTGGACATTAGCAATGAACTAAACTGTAAGTACATGCACTTCTTAGAGTTTCTTTGATCGACAAAAGCAATTGCCACAACTATATCAGTTCTTACTAAGGCCTTAGAAATTTATTTGTGTTCTTTCCGCAACCCCTCCAGCTATACGAGTTATATAGGTATGCAGCGAAGCACAAAAGGTAGGTGGCGTAGTATTAATTAAGCCTAGTCCTTACACCACGCCATATTCTGCCGAGAGTTAAAAGAGCTGGCCCAGGCCGTGCCAATCCCTCGTTTAAGGGTGGTACAACACCAGGTTAGTGCAGATGTCGAAAAAACACCATTAGTTTAACAGTAGATTGCATGCATTGTTAATTACATTTCCATAGTGACTTGTCACTTTCTCTCTTTGAGAGTTGTCAAAATTGATTGTTTCGTATTTTTCTTTGATAATTAAACTTTTGTTAGTGAAGCTCTCTAATATGAATCGCTATACGAACGCCGAGATTACGGATATGCATTTTATGTAAGGATTTGCCAATGGGAATTTGTTAAGACGCTAGGCGGTTCTACAGTAAACGATTTCCCAATCGTCATGTTCTTGATAGAAAATTTTTCTACAGTATTCATCAACGTCTTCATGTAACAGGCACGTTTAAACGAAATTAAGGACAAATACAGTAACAACAGTAGAATAGGAAGAAAATGTGCTGAACATGGTAGAGGAAGATGCAGGTGCTTCTACAAGAAAAATAGGAAATGATTTTAATGTAAGTAATAGGGCTGTGTGGAACATTTTGAGGCAGGACTGCTTGTATCCATTACACATTCAACTCGTTCAAGCACTTATTCCTGCTGATTTTCCTCAACGTATTGCATTTTGTCAATGGCTTCTGCATACTTTCAAATACGTTCACATCCCTTAACTACTGGTGCTAATTCTTTTCACTGATTGAAGCAAATTTCTCAAGAAATGCAATCAGAAACTGTGGGCTGTTGAAAACCCACATGCGGGACTTGATCGTTTTCAACACCAATTTTAATTAAACAATCGAGTTGGAATTGTGGGTGACTGGCAAATTAGACCGGTATTTCTACCAGGAAAACTTACTGGTGACGTGTATCGAAATTTTTTGGCAGAATCACTACCTGGGTTTCTAAAGGATGTACCATTGGCAATGAGAAATGTAATGTGGTTTATGCACGCTGGTGCACCAGCACATTTGAGTGTGGTTGCTCTGAGTTTTTAAACTCTACATATGAAGATCGCTAGATTGGCGAGGTGGACCTCACTTATGGCCTGCTCGATCCCCTGACTTAAATCCCTTGGAATTTTTCCTATGGGGCGACTTGAAGACATTAGTGTACACTACTCCAGTGAAAAATTATGAAGATTTAAGAAAACAGATAATTGATGGGTGTAATGCAATAAGAAACAACATTGGTGTTTTTGAAAGAGTTTGGCGGTCAATGAGGAATTGATTGTAGTCATTTTCAACAGTTTTTGTAGATTAACGGCCGGTCTTATAAAAGCCACTAATCTGACGTTAACTTTAATTCGCTGTTAAAATAAACAAAAGCGCATCAAAACATTTTATTCATTAGTAAACAAATGTTGATGAGCTTTTGTTTATTTCAACAGCAAATTAAAGTTAACATTAGATTAGTGGCCTTTATAAGACTGGCTGTAAGAATGTAATATGTAATATGAAAATTTAAAAAAACTTTTATCTTCAAAAAAAGCGTCGTTCTGAAAAATATCCAAGGACAAAAAAAATCTTAAAATAACCCAATGAATAACCCCCTGAATTTTTGCTGCATGTTTAGTAAACACCCTGCATAAAAAATACACATTGACAAGCATACAGTAATTTATTGTGATAGTCAAGACGACCTGTCGGACAATTTCAATGGCGAAACCTTCGTAAGTACGAACTGTGACGTAAACAAAATTTAACTATACTACTTCAAGGAAATTGTTGAACAAAAGTGTCCCATAATTAATCAGCGGCAAGTTAAAGCATCAAAATAAGTTATTACAGCAGGAAGGTGTAGTAAATGCAAAAACGAGCACAGCTTTAATAGCTGCAAACGCTAATGGTAACAACCTTCAACTGCAATCGTATGTGGGTGATAATGTAAATACATAATTATTTAAGGAAAATCAAAAGGACCCGGTCAAAGGAACTGCTACTCAACCCATGGACAAAAATAAAACAGAAAATGCTGAAAATTCAGAATCTGTTCAAAAAGCGAAGATTTCGTAAATAATTAGTATTAATGACAAGATAACAAACGAGTAACTAAAATGGCTACCTGCGGAAGCTATAGAAATATTAAAAGATCTTTTCAACAGAATGATACAGGAACAGGAAAAGCAGCAAACGAGCGTATACATAAGCACATCCAGATAATAAGATAAGCACACAAACATGTTATTGCATCTGGGTCATATCAATTTTCTTAAAAATTCGCCATCACTTTACACGTACTTTGAAGGTTGTCTTGCAGTTCAGGAGGTCGTTGATTTTAAATAAACATTGAGTGCAGGTACAGTGGCCCATTGCAAAAATCAGCAAAACACTGCACTTTGAGAATTTACTTGTTCCACTACTACTGCGTTGCCCGCTGCATAACTTACACACCGCAATATGTTGGTTTTTCTCTAAAAATTATCTATTTTTTTGCAATTTAGGACTTTTGTGACAGCTTTTATTTAAAATAAGAATTGTCAAAATCGGCTTGGTGGAAATCTCTAAATAGGTATCGAAAGACAACGCTTGATATTTTAAATATATAGATAACACAAAACTCTAAAAACAAAATCCTTCTGCCCCAACAAATAGAACTGCTGATGAATTTAATAAATTTTTTGTTAACATGCTACCAAGACTTATCAAACCACCACATAAATTAAATCTTAGTCCATTTAACCTATGTAATCGTCCAGAAAAGAATTTTGAAATTGTGTTCTCTTTTAATGACATCAGAGACATATTAATCCAAATTAAAAACAAAAATAGCACGGGCTGTTTTGGTCTGCCTGAAAGAAAGGGGAGAAAGGGGACCACAATGACGTGTCAAACCACCGTCCAATACTTTTGCTGCTTGTACTTTCGAAGATTCTGGAGAAGTGAATTGTTGAAAACGTAACAAAGTCGAATGGACTACTCACAGATAAGCAATTTGGTGCAGTCTTTTATATCAGCTGCTATACACAAGAAAAATATGTGAGTACAATGCGACCTTAGCAAAGCTTTTGACTGCGTCTCGCATGAACTGCTGATATTAAAACCGACAACCTATAAATTTGGTAACAAAGCAACCAATTTGATTAGTAAGTAATCATTGCCAGATAGTAAGCAGTGGTGGTGTTACATTGATAAAACAACAAATAATGACGGGAGTAACACACGGCTCCATTCTTGGACCCTTACTTTTTCTGATATATATTAACCTTCAATAACCTTCCAGGTGGCACATGTCCTCGCCGGTCTTGGTGATAGGCATAATTGTAAGAATACTTTCATCAATCAACGTATTCTAACATTTCCTAGTACATACATATTTCAAAATGTATTGTATGTACATCAGCATCGAAACAGCTACCCTACAAACGGCGAGATATATGGCATAGTCACGTGCGACAAGAAGGACTTCTCTATGCCACACCGCCGAGTGTGCAGATGTCAGAGTGATCCTGATTTCTTGACTGTACAATTGTTCAATAATATCCCTCTTGAAATTAGAAATTTGGATTTCAATAATTATTTTTACTTTTATTTAATAATTTTTCTTTGTACCCATTGGGTGTCGAGGTTTCCTGTTTAATGCTTGCAAAATTTTCTCCACCCTTCTCTATCTTCTGTGAGTTCTTTAGCCTGGTTCCATGTTTCTTTTGACCTTCCTTTCTTCCTCTTTCCCTCTGCCCTTCCTTCCCAAAATTTCTTAAGTTTGTTTTCTGTTTTCTATTCGGCATACATGTCCAAACCTTCTTAATTGCCCTTCTTCTATTTTCTTTTGTATTGGTTCTACTCTTAGTCTGGCTCTTATTTCTTCATTTCTAAACCTATCCAGTCTTGTTACTCCTAACACTCTCCTAATATATATCATCTCCGAGGCTTGTATTTTTGAATTGTTTCTCTTGTTTATCACCCATGATTCACTTCCGTATATTAGTAATGGTTCTGTACACCGTTAATTTTGTTTTTGTAGAAATCTCTTTTTTGTTTATAAAAGACTTTTTAGAGCCGTGAACATATTGGATGCCAATTTTATTCTATTGTCAATATCCACTTCTACCTTTCCTTTATTGTCTATTATGGTACCTAAGTATTTAAATGTTTCTACCTGTTCTAGTTTTTCATCGTTTACACGTATACTCACTGCTTTCTTTTGGTCACTTATGACGATCATTTTGGTTTTCTCTAATGCTGTCCTCCATCTGTTCATATTTTCGTTCATGTCTCTTTCTGATTTTGCAAACACTGCGATATCGTCTGCGAAGGCACATTCAGTTATTTCCACTCCCTTCATGTTCCAGTTTCCTATCATTATTCCCTTTGCCTCTTCTCTTGTCTGTTTAATTACGTCATCCATGACTACTAGGAACAATATAGAGCTCATTATCCTTTCTAGTCTTACTACCTGTGTTGTGACGAAACTCTTGAGTTTTCACTGTGTGTTCTAACAGAATTTCTCGTTTTATTGTACAAAGATTTTACTGCTTCTAATAGATCGTCTTTTATCCCTCTTTTCTGTAGGTTTTTCTATTTGTCCTCTCTAGGAACGCTGTCGAAGGTCTTCTCCAGATCTATAAAACAAATGTATGCTTCTTTATTATATGTTGACATTTTTTCCATTATCTGTCTTATCGTGAATATGTATTCCTGTGTGTTGTGCCCTGCTCTGAATCCACTTTGGGAGTCTATGAGCTGTTTCTCCACTATTTTTTCATAAATCTTCCCCAGCACACTCTGTAGTGAAATGCCCCTGTAATTTTGACATTCTTTGTTGTTTCCCTTTTTGAAGATCAGTGCTACTTCCCAGTCCTTCGGTATTACTTTTCCTGCCCACGCCATTCTACATATTTTCAGCAGTAACCTTCATCCCAACGGTCCCATACTTTGAATCTCTACCGGTGTTATTTTGTCGTGTCCTGCTGCTTTCTCTACCTTTAATCTGTGTATAGCCTCTTCGAACTCTTCCTCTGTTATTGTTTCGTTTTCCTCTTCTTTTTGTTTTGGTTCCCTCTTATCATTTCCATTGTTTACCTTTGCATTGTCAACTCCTATTCCCAGTAGTTATTCATAATATTCTTTCTGCCTGTTAATTATTGCTTATTTTTCTGTAATTACTTCTCCATTCTTGTTTTTTATGTACATGTTTTGCTCTGGACTTTTCTTTGGTTGTCTTAAGATTTTTAAGCACTTTGAAGAAGAGTTTTTGATTACTCCTGCTGTCCTCCTCTAATTTGGCTCCGAACTCCTCCCATGTTTCTTTCTTTGCCTTTTGTATTTCCTTCTTCACTACTTTCCTTTGTTTCTTGTACTTCTCATAGCTTTGGTGTATCTTTTCCTGTATACATCTTCTCCATAGTTCCTTTTTTTTGCTCACTTCATTTTTCACCTTTTGGTTCCACCATCTCGTCTGTTTTTTATGTTGTCCCTTGATAATAAAGCGTTTTTTGCTGCTGTTTTTATAATCCTTTTAAACCTTTCCCACTCCGTTCCAATGTCATTTGTTTCCTCGTTCCTTTGCCTTATACATTCTTCGCTTAATTCTTCCTGGTACTTTTTCTTTACTTCTTCCTTTAGCTTGTACGTTTTGATTTTTTCTTTTCTAACCGTGTTCTTCTTTTTTATTTTTCTTACTTTCTCGTCGTCTCCCTGAATATCTGTTGTCACCATATAGTGGTCACTCCCAATTTCCAGTCCTTTTCTAGTTCTAGTGTCTTTTTTTTAAAGTTTTCTTGTTCTGTTATTACATAGTCTATTAGTGATTTTTCTCCTCTCGTTTCCATTACTCTCGTGTATTTATGGATATCCTTGTGCTTAAACTTTGTGTTCATGGTTATTTAGTAGGCAGAAGTCTATCAGTCTTCTTCCATTATTGTTTATATCTTTTTCTCCGAATTGGCCCATTACTTGTTCCTTTACTTTATTCCCTACCTTTGCGTTTAGGTCTCCTATACTCGGGCCGCCGAACAGATAGAATGGAGCAGGCAACCCAAATAACATATTACAAAGGTCACTTGATAATATTTTAATTATAATTACCAAAAAGGATCGGAGATGCCGACCCTTACAATTAGAACTAATTTCAATAATTGTCATTAAACAACTTTTTGAGGTTATGATGCAAATAGAAATGTCGACCAACTTAAAAGTCAAGCCTGACATTTGTGCACTTGTAATTGAAAATGTTTAGGCCTGTGGCATGGCTCTTCCTAAATCGCATTATTGGCTGCGGCGTCGAAACC
This sequence comes from Agriotes lineatus, assembly GCA_940337035.1. Lineage (NCBI taxonomy): Eukaryota > Metazoa > Arthropoda > Insecta > Coleoptera > Elateridae > Agriotes > Agriotes lineatus. The sequence continues at coordinate 76,169 of CALNHX010004323.1, forward strand.
AAAACACGTTGCCCGTGATATGGTTAAGTTTGTAGCGTTTTTTCTTTGGAGTTCCTTTATTCAACCATTTACAAGGACTAAATTGTGCATCTCTACTGCTGTTTTCAAAGTTACATGCAAGTATAAAATATTGACTTGTAAAGTAGTCTCTTAAGGAAATTTTAATTATTCATAGAGCTGCCTGCATTATGGGTAACAGTAGGAAACTAATTCGTAGTCAAGGACGTGAAAGAATCTAAAGCGACTATTGCAATTTTTCTCAGTCGTTTTGCAAGAACGAGTGACTAAAGCAACCGATGTTGGCCTAAATACTATTAGAGGAGCCCAACAAAGTGGCGGAAGAAAATTTACTTCTCCAAAAAAACAAATTACTAAACTTACCCCAGGTCATCTGTCGATCAATATAAAGAAGAAGTAATCCCAAGTGTGACTTTGCCATAAAAAGAGACCTACAATGAAAGCTGTATTCGAAGTCGAACAAAATGAAGGGGGGTGTTAATTTCACTGAGAAATTACATTCCTTTGGGCGAGTGGTACATAAAATGGGTTTTCAATGGAGAAAATGTCAAGACAATAGGCACGTTCTAATAGAAAAGAGAGAAACTCTGACAAAACGTGTTGATTTTTTAAGAAAATGTAAATGTACTCTTATCTGATTTACCTAATGAAGGTTTTGGTTCTCAAAAGTTTTGTCTATACATGAATGCAATTTTTTCTATATGTGATTAATTTTAGTTAAGCTATTACTGATGTTATTATACACTTATTTAATTTAATGACCATACATATGAATTAACCTTTATATGGTGTTTAGTTGTATTTTAGCACTTCTAACTTTTTTTATTACTTCATTGGAGACCATATTAGATGAATTAGAAAGAGTAAATCAGAAGCTTTTCATAAAAACTGCATTAAAGGAACTGCGAAGTTTCCAAAGGGGATTATGATTTGCGGCTGCATGTCAGCTAACGGACTGTTAATTTATTTATTATGTACACACTGGGATGTAAATAAATCACTATCAAAGTTTTATTGCTCCAAATAATGTTTAAATAATAATTTACCCATTATAGAGGGGTACTACTGAAATACTTGATCAAATTATATCACAATTATTGTTTTAAAGCATAAAACAACTAAAAATTGTATTCCCCTTCAAAAGTTATAATATTAATAGTAGTTTATTTATCTAGAACGAAAATTGGCATTTTAAAGACGAGAAAGTTGTTTACTTGAATTACTTGCGAGGACCTTTAAAAACACTTTTCGTTCGTGGTGAATACAACGGTTTATTTCATACTGCAAGTTTAATGAATTTTAAATAAAAAGTAGTAAATCATTTCAAATTTTATGTCAACAACTGGCAATTTTAAAGTACTTGAACTTTAAAATTTTACTTTAAAGTACTAGGACTTTAATGTTCTATTTTTTGTACAATAAATAAGTTTTAAAGTACTTGAACTTTAAAATTTTACTTTAAAGTACAAGGATTTTAATGTTCCATTTTTTGTACCATAAATAATTCGAAAATAGTAGTTTATGTAACTAGTCCTCAAAGCAAGGCTTTAGGGGACGAGTCGTAATGTTTCCGGACGAGGCGGAGCGAAGCGCAGCCGAGTCCGTAATATGAAGATGAGTCCTCTAAAGCCATTTGAGGACGTGTTGCATACAACGTTTTTTTGTATTAGCTCTCCAAACATTATAATATGAAGTTTCAATTACCATTAACGCGGCATTATATTAGGAGGCCGCGCGAAAATGTATTTTTCGCTCCCCAAACTGGTTACTTTGGAAACTGTCTAGGATCCTCAAAATGGCCATTTAGAGGCCTTGTACTTAAAGTCGTCATGGCAACTAATGTTTGAGTCCGCTAAAATGTTGCCATGACGACTTTAAGTACAAGGCCTCTAAATGGCCATTTTGAGGATCCTAGACAGTTTCCAAAGCAACCAGTTTGGGGAGCGAATACAAAAAATGTTATTTTTGACATAAGTATGAAATAAAAGAAATAAATAAACAAATAAAAATATTAATTATATTTTTATAGAAGCTTTATGTGTTGAGGCTGGTAGCAGGCAAAGCACATAAAGCCACTTTTATTGCGAATAACATATAAAATTTTATTTTCAAACGAATACTTATACTGCAATAAAAGTAAGTAACAAAATTAGAAAACAATAAACTGCTCAAGGACAGGTCTAACGAGTAGCTTCAGAATGTGTAGTTCAAAACGTGACCACCGAGCTTCTGTAGATGGCGCCAAGTGGACAAACCGCCACTGTGCTACAATGCTTGGAAATTTTGCAAAGTGGAAAGCCAAACCAAATAGCGCATGAAGGTGCTCGGGACCTTAGCAACAACTTTGCCCCCTTTCAAAATTTCGATATCTGTAGCCGTTCGAAAGTTACAGGCGATCCGGACGGACGGACGGACGGACAAAACGTTCGCATAAGTACGCTGAAGCTACTAATAATTTAGTAGAAATGTAAAAACTCAAGATTGAGGTAAAATTGTGATACGTTGGAAATAATTCTTCCGTGGTTATGATGGATGAAAATCACAAATAATAATTAAATTATATTGCTGAAATGTTTGATTTTGTTATCTTATATGAGTAGGCCGATAAAGTAGCAACAGTGGCAACTTTATATGCCTAATCAGTTAAAGTACTACCTTTACCTTTGGTTTAATTATAATTAACGCTTTCACTTTGCGAAGCAAGTCACATAGGTTTTCACTTTTATGGTGTTTGAAAATGAACATATTTTATTTAGATTTACAAAATATAAAAATTTAAATAACTTCTAAATGACTTAAAAATCTAATGACTTTCTAGTTCTGAATTATTTGTGAAGCAAAGAAAAATACATAAAATACAATAAAAAAAAACAGCCAATTAATCAAATAAATGGTAAAATAATTCAATATAGATTCCTCTAATGGTTAACAACCTAAATTGTCTTCAACGAAATCATCTTCTTGTTCAGACAATAGATTAGAACCGGATTCACCGCTGCCGTCTACTGTAATAATTATTTCTTCTCTGTTATCCATAATGTATTCCCACTTATGTTTGTCGACACTGCACATATATTCTTCCATTCTTGCACACTCACACTTCCAAAATTATTTTCTGCAGAAGTGTTAACATCGTCTAATTTGAATGTTGTATTATTTGTAGCAACATAGTTCTTTACTGACACCCATATTTTCCCAATCTGGTTTAATTCTGGATGGTAAGGGGGTAATCGTAGGACTACGTATGACCATGTTCCGCTAATAATTTCTCAATCATATAACTTTTATGTGTAGGTTTATGTAATTTTCTGGTACCATATAATTGGTTTTGTTTCATTCAACTTAATATAAATGTTTCTTACTGATAACCACTTTGCATGTCTGCTTTTTCCAAACAAGTGTTGGATTCGGCTCAGTACAGACATTGTGATACCATGCATTATCGATGACCAAAACCGACTTTTTTGAAGATTTGCTAATAATTTTTCTTTCAGGCAATTCACATAATTTTAATGGTTTATTTCATGGTGGCAATAATCTGTCTCTTAAGTCCTGATTTAAACATCAGGAATGAATTTGGTACGAAACCTTTTCTACCTCCGGCATAAAGAATAATCAATGCTTGCTCTTTACTGACGGGAGATTTTAAAGAATTGTTGGTACCATCATCACAACATTTAGAACAGTATGGAAGCTATGCAAGTACGTTTCATCAGTGTACACAATATTTCAGCATTCGGCTTTATATTTTATCTTAAAAATTCAACACAATTTGCTATTTCTCTCTTCTCTATTAGAACGTGTGCCTATTGTCTTGACATTTTCTCTATTAAAAACCCATTTTATGTACCAATCGCCTAAAGGAATGTAATTTCTCAGTGAAATTAACACCCCCCTTCATTTTGTTCGACTTCGAATACAGCTTTCATTGTAGGTCTCTTTTTATGGCAAAGTTATAGATCACACTTGGGATTACTTCTTTATATTGATCGACAGATGACCTGGGGTAAGTTTAGTAATTTGTTTTTTTGGAGAAGTAAATTTTCTTCCGCCACTTTGTTGGGCTCCTCTAATAGTATTTAGGCCAACATCGGTTGCTTTAGTCACTCGTTCTTGCAAAACGACTGAGAAAAATTGCAATAGTCGCTTTAGATTCTTTCACGTCCTTGACTACGAATTAGTTTCTTACGGTTACCCATAATGCAGGCAGCTCTATGAATAATTAAAATTTCCTTAAGAGACTACTTTACAAGTCAATATTTTATACTTGCATGTAACTTTGAAAACAGCAGTAGAGATGCACAATTTAGTCCTTGTAAATGGTTGAATAAAGGAACTCCAAAGAAAAAACGCTACAAACTTAACCATATCACGGGCAACGTGTTTTGGTTTCGACGCCGCAGCCAATAATGCGATTTAGGAAGAGCCATGCCACAGGCCTAAACATTTTCAATTACAAGTGCACAAATGTCAGGCTTGACTTTTAAGTTGGTCGACATTTCTATTTGCATCATACCCTCAAAAAGTTGTTTAATGACAATTATTGAAATTAGTTCTAATTGTAAGCGTCGGCATCTCCGATCCTTTTTGGTAATTATAATTAAAATATTATCAAGTGACCTTTGTAATATGTTATTTGGGTTGCCTGCTCCATTCTATCTGTTCGGCGGCCCGAGTATAGTATCACTATTTGCCCATTTGTCTCTTCCGTTACTGCTTGCATTATTTCCCAGAATTTGTCTTTGTTCTCCTTATTTTCGTTTAGCCCATACACTGCCATCAGTGTAGTTTTTTCTCGTCCTTTCGTTTCCACTTCCATGGCCATAATTCTTTCTGATATAAACTTTATTTCTCTTTTCATTTTGTTTGTTACTATTATTCCTACTTCAACTTGTGCATTCTTTGTTTCTTCTAACCCACTATAGTTTAGCAGAAATCCCTTTTCTAGTACCTCACTTCCTTGTCCCTTTTTTTGGTCTCTGTTATTGCTAGTATTTGTACCTTCGCTTTCTTCAGTTCCTCAACTATTTCTACCTTTTTGTCGCTCTATCTTCGCACATTCGATGTACCTATCCTGCTTTTTTGTTTTTACTTCCTTTTATAATAAAGGAAGTATTGGATTCACTCCAAAAATTAGAAATTAAGTCTCCTGAACCCAAAAAACATGTTTTTGTTCATTGGTCTGTCTGTCTGTGAACAGAATATCTCAAAAACGAGAAGAGGTATGGCGTTGAAACTTCATATATAAGTTTTCTGTACTATCTAGATGTGACAGCAAGCTTTTGAAGGAAATCGCATAACTGGAAGTATGGTGTTTACTCTTGTGATTTTTCAGTTTTTTTTAGATTTTTTTCAAAAACGGCTAACGATTTGTTTCAAACTTCACATTTTTAATACATTTTTAATGTGTATTGATGTGAGATAGGTGATTTTCCAGTTGAATACTTCTAAAACCCGGTATATTATTAGATATGTTAATTCAGCTTAAATTTTAGAGACAATTTTTCTCTTCAACTAACATTCTATTTTGTACTGTTGTTGTAGAATTTGTAATTTTTGAAAATTTTTGACAAATGCTTAAAAATTAAAAATCAAATTTTTGGCTAATAATTACACCGGACTGCAAAAAAATTTTTTTTTTGAGCCCTGACACCATTCCTTCTGATTCTTATGTAAAATGACTTCATGAATCCGAATATAACCCCAGTTTCCCCCTTCACCCGCCGTTTTCAGGGGAAGCCCCTCCCCCCACCTACTTTTATCACTTTTCGATAATTTGGAAGGACGAAAAGGATTATTGTGGTGTTTCTGCTGACAATTCTCGGAAGAACAGTTTTGGCCTGGGAGGCCCAGCCGCTATCTGCACCCACAGGGGGTCGAAGCAAACGCAGGGCATAGTTTGAGCCTTGTAACGTGCGGTAGAATAATGAAAATATAAAGTTTTGTGTTATTTATTTCTTATCACTCAACCACCTAAAAACATTACAATTATTTTAGCCTTTATATTTCTTCTTATGGGCTAGAGAGGTAAAAAGTTCTAAAACATCGGAAAAATCAATTACTTTTAATGATTTTTTTTTAATTTAAGGGGGCAAATCCCTCCCCCAAATCTACCTCCTTGCTACAAATGTTCATGTTTTAGAACTTTTCACCTCTCTAGCCTCTCAGAAGAAATGTAAATGCTAAATTAATCCTTTTCATCCCTCCAAACTATCGAAGTGATAAAAATACGTGGAGGGGCTTCTCTAGAAAACGGCGGGTGATGGGGGAAAACGGAGGTCATATTCGGATTCAGGAGGTCATTTTACATAAGATTCAGCAGGAATGGTGCCAGGGCCGATTTTCATGCAGACCAGTGTTATAAGATCACTGTAAAAGGAATTTGTGTGCCTGTATCACACCAGGTTTTTGCTTAGTTTTTTCTCCTTTTCATCTTTCTTTGCTATTTCCCTTACCAATATCCATTTTCTCGCCTGGTTTCGTTGCCATATTTCCTATCTTTCGATTCTTTTCTACTGTTTTGAAAACTTGGCTTCTGGGGTATCAGTTTCTTTTAAACTGCCCCCCTCTTCGTCCGTTCATATATATTTTATACCTTCTATCTCTAGCTTTTGGTAACCTACTCGTGTCCTCTTTCCTTTTTCCTTCTCCGCCCTTGCTACTTTCCTAATTGAAGCCTGTACTTTTTGTGCCTCTGGTGTAAGGTCACTATCTAGATAGATCTGGTCCTGTAATAGTTTTTTTCGCAACCATATATGTAATGTTAACATTCCTGACCTCATTTAAGTGGGGGAATACGTACATTTCAGCCCGCTACTTCCCGCACTCACTTCCTGCCTCAAGTGCAGGAAGTGAGTGCGGGAAGTACATTCCCGAACGCTGAGTAGGTAGGGACACTGGAAATCTCGTTGATCCATTCATGCGCGTCACAACCTGTCGTATCATAATATAATAATTTTTCCAATTATTGTTTAGAATAAAGTGGTTGCGAATAAAATAGTATACAAACCTCGACAGGAAGTTTCCTTCGTCTCGAGATAATAGCTGATTTCGAAGCTTCGCGTCTCAATCAGCTAACTAATCTCTCGACAGTAATGAAACACTTCCCATCTCGGGCTGTAATATACTATTTCTTCTGTCTTAGTACCTTTAGCTTGTCTTAAAACTCTTAAACTTTATTATAATTGGTTTCCGCTCATGTTTTCCCCACTTTATATACTTCTTCAATGTCCGTGTTCACTCCCATTTCTTCATGTATAAATTCCTTTATTTTTTGCTTCATATTATTCTCATTAAACTTTTTTCCCTTCATCACTAGGTTATTTCTTTTGTTATTTCGTTCTTGGTCCTTCATTCTTGTCTTTAGTATTCTTATCTCTTCATTTAGTTTTCCGTTCTCTTTCCCATTCTACTTCCTTCTTTATAAATTTCTCTTTAAGTTCTCGTAGGTCTTCGATTTTTTCCATCTCTACGTGTAGCTCGTTTTCTTTTTTTGGGCAGCGTCCTAGCTATTAGTTTACTTCTTTTAAAGCTTTCTTCTTCGTCTATTGTAGCTGGATCTTCTCTACTTGTTTTTTCCACTCTCTTCCTTTTGACCACAAAATCTGTTATATTTCCTGTACTTTCTGACCTTCCATGTATCACTGGTTTCTTTTTGTCCATTTATTACATGTATATTTATACCCGCACGTGTATGGGCCTCTTAGTCATCTTCGCGTTTTTGTGTTCTAAAATGCACTGCCCGCATACGTAATCACAGGGACACCACTGAATTCACGATTTTCCCTTCACTCACTTGTTTACGTACCTGCTTTCATCATCATCATCATCAGCTCATCTGCGTCCACTGCTGGACATAAGCCTCCCGTAGTTTAATCCATTCTTGCCGATCCTGTGCTGTGTTCATGCAGTTTGTCTGAATTCTCTTGATATCGTGGGACCATCTTGTTGGTGGTCGTCCTCTGCTGCGATATGCGTCTTGGCGCGTTCTCCACTCCAGAGCCTTTTTCGTCCAACGTCCGTCCGTAAGCCTTGCCACGTGGCCCGCCCAGTTCCATTTTAGGGTGGCTATCCGTTCCACAGCATCAGTTACTCCAGATATTTCCCTCACATTTTTGTTTGATACCTTGTCTTTCAGAGAAATGCCCACATTGATCTTTCCATCTTTCTCGTGATGCTGCCTGCTTTAGCGTATTATAAATGCGCCAATCAGGACCATTGCTAATGACCGCATGGGGTGCGGACCGTCGCCCGAATGTTAACGCTACTTTAGGCTGCTATTTATCAACTGCACTTCTCTGTTCCTTCCTTATCACCTTTTTAACACACTTTTTACAGCAATTAAGCTTCTAATAAGTCTCGCAGACCTGAATTCCTCTCACTCCAAAGTGACTCGCCCGTATTCTCGGTAACGCGCCGACTGCAATAATTATTAAAAAATAACTATTTAATCAAACACACATTCTATGATTATGAGTTTTTGGAACGACACCTGATTAATTCTACCGTGTGGAAATAATTATGTTATCGTCTCATTATTGCTTCAATTATGTTATTGAGATGAGAACCTGTTTAATGTGATTTTGATATATTTTTATCCAACTTATGTGAACTATTATGTAATTAGCATGCAAATATTTCATGCGTAATAGAAAGGTAAAAACAATAAGGTTTTTATAACCATAATAAGATCATTCACATTGCGACACAATATACTGCACCTGAATTGTTGATAGTATTCACTACCAGCTGCTTCGACTTGCATTTATTGCAAGTGTTTCTTTGACAATCTATTGATGCAGCCCTCCACCACTTCACAGAGTCCAATATTAATGTTTAAAAACATAACACATGGTATAAGTTACAATAAGGTATTAATTTTTATCTTTATCCAACATAATAAACAGTTATGATTGTTAGCATTTTGTACTTATACAAAAATTATTCTTGTTCGACTAATGAGTTGTAAAGCCTCAGCAAAAATTTAAAATGTTTTTCTACGATCGTGTCAAAATGACAACTTTTTGCACAGTTTCTAGTGTCAAAAGTGACGTTTGTAGCACTCTTAATATTATATTAAAACACGCTTTGCAATAAGTTTGAATGTCGACATAACCTAGAATATCTAACAGAATGTGACGGAAAAAGTGTCACCGAACTAAGTTTTTATATATCTGTTACGATCGTAGAAAAAATAGCCTATGATAGTAGTGTATAAGAGCCATTAAAGCACTATTGCACGCGCTTTAAAGGCGTACTTATGCACTAGTATCATAATATACTATTTTTCATTGGGGAGTTTATTCTGTGGGTTGTTTTTTAGTAACGTTAATAAAACTGCACCTCTCCATAAGTAAATCGTAAATCAGTGTTGAAAAGTGAGGTAGAAATAAAGCTTGTCTAACTAAAACAAAAGCACAGCACAAATGCAAATTAAGACCGCACTACAACTTCATATACTTGAAATTACAAGGAATTACGATCCAAGCACGAAATGAACGGAAAAACTTAAACAAGAGGAAGAGCTAATAACTGATAAAAGTATGTCTAGTGAATATACACTAGTGCTTAAAATTCCATTGCAATTAGTTTCGAAGTTACTCATTTCTTAGACTAATTAATGCACTGAACTGCTTTTCGTTTCCACCACTGGATTCAGCACCTCATTACAATATTTCTTTGGTGAAAGTTAAACATATACCAATAATACAAGTCGATTAATGACGGGTAATTAGTGCAAATTTTAAATATTGCAAATAGTTTCGCCAAATATTCGGTGTCAAGCGCATTGCGTGGTAACAAAACTGCCTCGCTGTAGTTTACATGTTGACAAGAAAAAGAACTGTGGTGGATTTAATATGAACTGGTGAAACAAAGTACGATAATCCGGATATTCTCTTTCTGCGTCGAAGAAATCAAACAAAGATAGTACCACGAACACTATTAAATATTTGTGTTCCTTTTATTGCGAGCAAACCAGTAATCTAGAAGAGGATGCCAATAGTTTCACATCGCTTCGCCTAACTAGCAGCGCTGTATATTCACTCGACGTATTTTAATATTAAAAAAAAGCGATAACACCGCAGCAACTGAACCCAACACAAAAAGCAGTGATGATTAAGCTTCAAAAAGGAGTTTTGATAAAAAGTAGATCAACGAATACAACAGCTACGATGAAAGAACTCAACACTGAAGATGAAAATATCACAACAGAAATAGAACTTACGTAGCTAATAAAAGACGTGCAATATTTCGAAACCAACAATGAAGACCTTTACAGAATAAGGGAGAGGATTTACCATACCAGCTGATGATTAGTACATGACAGAAATTAATTCAAAATGCTACGAAATATCTAAAAATAAACTTGTTTTCTATCACAGCAATTTAATATTACCGGCTCCTCAAAAAAGCAAGAACTTACCGTGTCTGGCTGTCTGGAGGGCGGTGTAAACATGTTCAGCACGGAGCGAGCAGTGTTGATAGCTGAGGAGGCAACATTGACAGCCCCAGAAACTAGAGTATCAGGCAGTATGTGTATCGGGCCGGGCCGGTCACCAGGAGGGTTATTTTGCGGTTCCTCATGGTTAGTCGCATGTATGGGAGATTGTGCCTTCGAGCTTGCATTCGAGTTGGTTGCTGCAAAAGTTTGTTGCGGCTGATAACACCTATGCTCATTGGACCAGTAAAATGGAAAACTATCAGAAGTAAATGCGGGAGCGCTAGCTACTGGGGCGGATGTTCTGGGCGTGTTTCTGAAGAGCGGTTGCTGGCAATGCATTCCACTGCACTGCTTGGCATGGTTAAATGGCGATCTGTGCCTCATGTAGGATCCAAACCTATGGTGGAGCCTGTTTCTGATCCCGTTCTCGCTGTGGGTCGGAGGAGCAGAGTTTTCTGGATATAAGCTCCCTTGGTAAGCGTATGACGAGTCGGATTTTGACCAGCTGTAATTCATAGGCTCCCTTTTGTGGCCATCTGATGATGGGGGGTGATCACAGGCATATGAACGATGTGATGTGACACTGCTGTCCATTAGGGATGTATGATTGCTATCAAAACTTTCATTCAATTCGAGTTGCAAGCTTTCGTTCATGGTATTTGGAGGGTACACTACTTCGAACCCTGGGCAGTTCAAGGGAAACACAAAGAGGCGTGGCTTGTTTGCATCAGTATCTTCAGTAGGGCTTTTGGGGATGCACTCTGCCGAAACATAAATACTTTGTGTAACTTTAGGATTCTGGGTGGAGTCCGTGGCCTTTGGTTCTTCTGATTTAAGCAGAGGCTCTTCAACTTGTACATATTCCAAAGGCACCACATCATCCTGAGTTTGAGGTGATGGTGCTTGTTCAGCAGTCACTAAATAATCAGGACGCAACAAGTATTTGGGGACAGCAATTTTGTGTCCATTCACAATGACATATGCATAACCAGCTTCAGGCTGATTTACACAACTTTCAGCTGGCTCTTCCTTAACTTTCACTGCATGTTCGTTGCTTTGCTGAGAAACGTGCAATCCATTCTCGGTGTTGTTATTGTCGTCACTGATTTCTATAGGTGCATCATTGGGTTCCAAAGAGTCAATCTTTTCTAGCTTGATTTGGGAGCAAAGAGGAATACAAATATTTTCAGACTCCCCGTTATGTTCTCCTCCTTCCTTATCAGCATTAATGCACTGTGGCATGGCTACCACTACGAATTCATCACTAGGAGCCGAGTTGATGGAAGAGTTGCTGTCGGCAATAGAAACAATGCTTTGGTTGTCGCTGTCGGAGCTGCTATTCCCATCGGAAATAACTATAGCTTCGTCAATTTGCAATGCTTGAAGACTTGCACTAACACCCTGCAGGTTGACGTCAACTTTTTCTTTTGCATTTTCGGTATTTAGAGGCTTGTTGGATTCATCTGTTTTGGCCATGTAGCTGAACTTGTACTTGCACAGAGCGTTCAAGACACCTTGATCCAGTTCCAGTTCATCCCTTTTTTGCTTTTTGGGTGTAGAAGACCAGCTGCTGGTAGTGAGTGACTCAGAAGCTACCTTATTTTCGGTATTGTCAATCAGTTTTATAGGTAACGGATCGACAATTATGTGACAACCCAGCCAGTGACCAAATCGACGGCCCTCGTGGTAAAAGTGCCAATAGCATTCGTAGTTACCAGGTTTTCCTAGAAAAACAAAAATCAGTTACTAAAAGTTTAAACTCAAATTAACCAGACAGAAAAAATCATCCATAATGTTTGCATACTATGAGGGTAGCGTAATTACAGACATTTTATTTTTTTAGCTATCTTATTTTTAGGACGGACACATTTTATTTCTAGGACAATGATAACCCGTAGTTTATGTATGATATAAGTAAAAATTATATCACGTAACGAAAGCTTTCGTTTGTTTTGTCAGTTTGTAATCCGACTCCTTTCGCAGCTGTTGAGCGCGCATCGGTGCTAAAGTCGAAAATTCCTATATTAGATTTATGGCCAGGGGATTAGCCGCGTTTGAGGGACAAACAGCCTCCAAACCGCCGGCTAAATTAGTTTAGGAATTTATTAATTTACGATTTCAGCCAAGGGAAACACGTGTCCAAAGTGGTCGTGGGAAACATTTTACAACACGTGTCCAAAGTGGTCGTGGGAAACATTTTACAACGCCACAGAAAAGGATTAAAAACAGTCGTGGGTTTGGAAGGGAAACTACCAATTAACATCGCGTCGCTATAGCAACGAAATTTAGATTTCGTTGTTATTAGCGGGGCGCCTCACGACGCAGGATGGAGGGGTCCTCGGAAGTTGCATAAAACACTGCATAGGACGGGAGAAGAGAGAGAAAAACTAAGTCTGGTGCAGGTGGTAGTTCTCAGCGTAACACGAAGAACTGCTACAACCGCTGAGCACTTATTAACCCTTACTTCACTAGGTACAGCGCAAACCGACATCGCGAGGGCTCTCTCTCTGGCCTCGTTAGTAGGTGAGCATTGGGTACCAATTCTTTGTCTTTTACTTCACTAGGTACAGCGCAAACCGACACTGCTAGGTCTCTCTCTGGCCTCGTTAGTAGGTGAGCATTGAGTACCAATTCTTTGTCTTTTACTTCACTAGGTACAACGCAAACCGACACCGCGAGGTCTCTCTCTGGCCATGTTAGTAGGTGAGCGTTGGGTACCAACTCTTTGTCTTTTACTTCACTAGGTACAGCGCAAACCGACACCGCGAGGTCTCTCTCTGGCCTCGTTAGTAGGTGAGCATTGGGTACCAATTCTTTGTCTTTTACTTCACTAGGTACAGCGCAAACCGACACCGCGAGGTCTCTCTTTAGCCTTGTTAGTAGGTGAATGTTGGGTACTAACTCTTTGTCTCTCTATTATTTCACTTAACACCGCCAGGCCCATTGTAACAAGATTCCGGCAAACAGACAGCCCTTTGCCGCTAGGCTTCTTGTTTTCATTTATAGGAACTTTGTCGTCAGTTTGTGTCAAAACTGACGCAAAACCTAACCTGCTAACCTTGAATTTGAGATAAGACTTACAGTCTTGCCAATTTTAAGTAAAGTTTTGGATTGCATTATGGGCAATTCAAAGCATACTAGATGTAATTCTTTTTAAGACACCCAGTATATTTTACAAGAGATCAAAGTACCGGTTTTTCGTGATTTGAAAACTTTGATTTCACAAACAAAAAATTTCATCAATAATAGGTAATGCTATGTTATTCAGTAATTTAGTAAGCATCCAATAAATAACTTGACAATATTATGAAGTGGTGTACCAATGACCATTGACAACATATTTTGTCCTGAATGCTCACTGGTAGAACGGTTTACCAGCATCTTTTGAAAAACTGAAAATAGATTTTTCGGCTTCCTAGCATCTCAAATAAAGCATACCAATTAAAATTTCGATTTTTTTTCTATAAACTAATTTTGCGCGTTAAAGGGTTAATACGCCCATTTGTACAATACATATAGACTTTAAGTAAAAAAGACACCAATAAACTAAACCTGCGAACAGTTTCCACCCCATAAAAGATAGGGTTGGTATCCCAGAACAACCACAAAATCAATGTCTTAATACAATACCATGACATAGTCAAACTTTATAAGAGCTAAAAGAATTAGAAATTTTGTTTCTTATACACAAGGTCTAGCCATGCGAAGCACCAGGTACTTTAAACACTGACTGCTCCGGTCATATAGTCAAAGTCCTTCACAAAATTTTGTCGACATTTAGGAGTTACAGCCCTAGCAAGGGATCTTTTACATGCTACACATCATAGTAACATGAGACCCACGGCTTCACATCACTTCCGAATGATGGCATTTTGTAGACGCTTTCATCTGCATTTTTTTATTTTTGGGAACCGCACCGGAACCAGGAATTGAACTCTCAACCCTTAAATCAATAAATAGCCAGAATGCTTAACCACTGAGCTACGTTTGGTCACACAACAAATGGAATGAGGCAGAGCACCAAAGTTAATACGAAATTGGACACCAATTGGCACACGAGGAAAAGGTAGGTCGAAAAAAATGCGGAAGAAGATATAATAGATTAATAAATTAGGGCAGAAAAACTAAGAACAACTGATAGCCACCGGAAGAAAAAGAAGCAATATGATCGAAGAGGCCAAATCCCTCAAAACAATGTAGCGTCGGTAGAAGTAAATACTTAAGGCTGTAATTTTAGGTTTGTTTAATATCTTATTCTTCAAGCTTGTAATGATTTAGGTTTTTTTTTCTCCATTGTGCAAATCAGGGCTGTCCAACATGTGGCCCGCGGGCCGCATGCGGCCCTCCAGGATATTTTGCGGCCCGCGAATCGATAGATACTATACTTTCAGGAAACATGAATCTAGATTATTCATTATAAATAATTGAAAACAATTTAAAATAGAGCCATAGGACGAAGGTACAAAAATATATCATTAGTAAAAGAATTTTCACTGTATGTTTCAACATTGTGTTAGGAAACACTCCCGCCCCACTTCCGATGTAAGGCTTGTCTTGTCCGTTGTCTCAGTCTGGCAGTTGCCACCAACGCGAATGGTGCTGTAGCGATCAGACGCCTATTTTTGATTATTTTTTGGTAGTGTTTAGTTCTTCTAGTTGTTAATTAATTATTACGTTGACAGTTTTTACTTATCAACGAATGTCATTTTATCTAGCTTATCAATTCGACGGGTGAACTGGCGATAAGAAATCCTAGCCGCGATGCACGTGGCAGCGAAGTATGAACGACCACGTCGTTCCTCTCCAGTGGAAGCTAGGGCAAGTACCCCGATAACGCGGCAGAAAAGAAATAAAAGAAGATTGCACTGCCAGTTCCAGTAACTTGAGAAAATTCCCCCTTGAGTCAACCAGTCCTGATCCTGTCCTGTCCTTTTCTACCTGGGCCCTCCGGTCTGACACGCTGAACTGTCTAATGAAGTAGGCCTCCAACCCTTACCAGACCAGGCTTCAAGCAAGATGACGTGTTGTACTGTCAGCCCGAGAAGTTCAAATTTTCCGCAAGAGCAAGACCGCTAGAATCGCTAAATTCACCGGAAAATTACAGCTTAAAATCACTGCTGAGTGGAAGGTTAAGTTTGCAGGAACGAAAGACCTACTCAGCCCATTTCCCGAAGAATTGGCGTGCGTACCGACGGCCTACCATTAGAGACCCGCAACACTCGCCGGTGCATTGGGTTGCAGCTTGACCCACGAAACAAGACACCGTTCCAGAAGAACATGTTAATTTTAAATAATGTACAACTCAGAGTAATTTTTAATTAATCATTGTAACTAGCTAAAAACATTATATTTGTTTTGGTAATTATCTGGTGTTTTACCTAATCGAATATATATTTGAGTGAACGTATTTCTCCGATTTGAGCTTACCTGAGGGGTAAATCTTTGACGTCCTTAGTAAAGGGGTGAAATGTCACATCTCTATACGTACATTTACATTAATTGATGTAATTTTTTTCTTTTGTCGGTATCTCAAGAACAGAAAGGAATTAACCTAAAATGAATATGATTTTTTTTGTTTAGAATCACTTCTAGAACATATGGTGTAGGTAAGTTTTGTCGGTTACCTCAGGAAAGACCCTGTATATCTCTTTTATGTTTCAATGCTTTTTGTAATAAATAAAAATTAGTATTGAAATAGGTATACACGTTTTATATTTATTACAAATCACTCACAAAGTCGCATGCGACACATTTTATGATGCGGCCCTCATAACCTTCAAATTTTTTACAGTGGCCCATGGGCTCCTTGAAGTTGGACAGCCCTGGTGTAAATTATGAAAGTTTTCGGCGACTTGAATGGTATCACATTTCTAAATTTATTTTCTCCACCTGTCATTGACAGTTTTTGTTACTATAAAATAGTGTTCTGTTCTATACTCCAACCAGGACTTTGACTTGAAGCCAGACCAGAGCCCCGAATTATCTTTCGCCATTTACGACATTTTTATTTAGAATATTGAGTGATGAGAAAATATCACTACTTTCTTGCTATTGCAGGAGGTTCCATGATCAATGTGTATAAATGATGGTAAGACACAATTTTTAAAAATACTGGTAATTATTATTTCAACTACTACAGTATTTGTTCTTATTATACTGTGAAATTTGAGAACCAACACCAAAAAACAATTTTTTTAATGTTTACGTCATAGCTTTTTGATTTTCAAATTTTAGCCAGTTCATATTTTCTTAGCATCGACCTTTTTCTATATGTTGGAAGATTTATTACACTGATCCATTTTGTAGCAAACATTAAGAACAATCTGTAATTGCAATCTACTTACTAGGAATTTCCAAGTATACAATGACAGTTCCCTTTTCTCCAGGATTCAGTGCTGGGCAAGGCACAGTTTTTTCAACGGGTTTTAATGCTTCAGATCCCCAGGCGTAGCGAAGTTCAGTCTGAAATAAAAGAAAGGCAATTATGTAATTTGTTGAAGTGGAAAATAATTTTATTAAAAGGGCCAATCTCTCCACCTTCCTATAAAGTTCACAAAAACTTTGTTGGACAGATTGCAGCAACCACCTTTCGACGTTACTTTATTCTCCAATAGTTTATTTGGCCAAGTGTCAAAGGCATTGGTTGGGTTGGTAGCAAAACCTCGTTATGACTTCATTTCAAAGTTTTAAAGAGTAAACAAAGATAACCATACAAAAAGTTGCATGATTAGAAGCGAGATAAAATATGCACGTAACGCCAACTGCTTTACCGACAAGTTACATTATTCAATCAGCTGGTTCTGTCGAAAAGTGTTTGTGTATTATATTATTAACCAGTGAAGATATGAAGAACTAGAACAAAAAGAAGAAAATTTAACGTGAAGCATTAAAAAAAAAAAGAAACGAAAAACAAAGTGAAGGTTCTGGCAGACCATAGGAGGAACCGCCAAAATGCAACAGTTCACAGATTACAAAGAAAAGTTGTTCGGGTAAGTCTGCCCTAATATCAATGGTGTTTTCAACAGTAATGTATTGTTACGTTTTACATTCTGGGGCTATTGAAAATTATACGCCACTTCTTGTATATGCATTTATTTACAACGATTTATCTTAACTATTTACAAAGCAACTATTAAACGCGAAACACAAATTATTTATAAATACAGAAACCATTTCTAAAAACGAATACACTTATTTATTTATACACCGGATTAAACATCAGTGATTTATATGGCACGAGTTATTTATCTGGCAGCTTCACGCTTTAAAACTGGATTCGCCACTGAACTGTTATTGTCGCTGCCCTTATTTATATCGCTGGGTGATTCATTCCGGAAGCGTCTCGACCCTTCCGGAAACGCTGACGTGTCACGCGTATTAATCACCGAGGCCGCTGACTCGTCCGTCGCACCTGGCTCCAAGGTCGTTTCTCGAAGTTCTGGAATGTTGTGATGCAATCCGACCCGAAGGTCGTTACACTTTCTGGAATGATCTGGGACGTTTTAACGCGATCCGGCCCGAAGGTCGTTACAGTATTAAGTTCATAGTGACTTGCCGATAATGCTGGTCAGATTGCACGACCGCTGGATTGTTTAGAAAATACGCCCAACAGCGAAGCTCCTCCTTTACTACTGTTTGCTTCTCGTCTGTATGTGCATGCACGTTCAAGATACTTATTTTCCTGTATTTCCCTTTCAGTCGTATGTAGCACATTCGGTCATTTATTAGTGTAAACTTTATTATCGTGTGTTTCAGATCGGTTTTCACCAGGAAACCTGTGCCTAGCCTTCTGTTTTGCCACCCACAGTTGAAGAAGGTGTATTCTCCTATATCCGTTATCTGGGTTTCTTTTTGTTTTGTCTCCTGTACGACTGCTATGTCGATTTTGTATTTTTTAAATTCTGTGATGAGGTTCTTTAGCGCTCCTTCCACGTGTGTTCCCCTTACATTCCATGTTGCGATTTGGAGCATTTCCTTCTTTATTTTGTTTGCTTTTCGTTGTTTTCTTTGTTGTTCCTGGTTTGTTTCCGTTTTCTTTGCTGTGTCCGTTTCCCATTCACTCGTCCCCAAAATCCATTCCTTTAATCACTATGTTTTTCTTTCTTTTCTCCTTCTCTTGTCTCTCCAGTCGGTTTTCTCGGTTATTGATTCTCGTTTCTAGTTCTCCTCTCTCCTTCTGCCATGTTTTTGATTTTGCTTCCCATTCGATTACACCTTCTGTAGCTCGTCTTTCACCCCATTGAATTCTGTTTTTGTCTCTACTAGCTGTTTGCTAAATTCCGTTTTTAATTCTTCAGCTTTCTCAATATTGCTTCCATCTTTTCTGCTTTGTCTTCCTTTTCCCTCGGCGGTTTTTGTGCTTTTTCTAAATGCCGTATCTAAAACCATGCTACCGTGGAGCGATGCGAAGAGAATTCCTCCACGTCAAGTGCGTCACAAATGATATGACGTCAATTTCTTTCGTGTGAGAGGTACAAATGGCACACCATTCACGTAATTTATGTGTTTCATACATGTTATTACAACAGTAAAGTAAAATAGAGATACATTAGTATATTTGAAACTCAAAATCTTATAATAATACTTGTTTATGATAATAATCCTAAACTAACATGTACCCCAGGAACTTAATCCGACACAGGTAAAATCATACCACAAGAGGCACGCACTACATTGTACTACATTAATAGGTGGGTCTACATTTTTCTTCCACTTGCCACATTCACGTGGAGGTTTTTGTTCTTCAGTACATTTTTGCTGTAGCGTTTGAAAACATTTTTTCTAGAAAAATTGTTCCACAAAAGTTAAATCTACCTGACAATCAAATATTACATGGCTTGAGATATATTTTGTCATTCTACGAAATTAAATATTTTTGATGTCGTCATTTTTAGTTAGCAATTTTCTCAGTATAACTTTTGTTTTCAAATGGCATTGGACGTAAGTTGCCCCTTTTCTTTTTAACTCAATAACGGTCAGATCTGACCCAGATGGTCGACCTCTCTTTTTAATTGCCGAAGGCATAACAACTTCTGATATATGTTTATCTGTGGTATTACCACTATCACAATTGACTAACTCTACAGAAACAGAAGCAAGTGCGGATAAATCATTGTCATGGTAATGATTATTAGACACATCTACATTAGCATAATAATAGGCACATTGCCAATATCAAAGTCAACATTTTCGTGATTAGAATTTTAGATTTTAGATCTTTGTCAGTCATTATGCGTTTAGTGTTTATCCATTTTGGGTTTAAAATTTTAAAAGACTAAATTAACCAGTTATAGTGTCTTTATCGTCTACAGACAATAGTCCTACTCCTCGTATTCTGCTTTCTCCATTTGAATCCTTGAGCAAAAAAATATATACAGTACAACCATTCTTGAGTGATTTATATGTACCGTCAAAAGCTACAAATTTAGACCACAATTCTATATTTTTTTGCATTGCAGATGTAGAAATGAACAAGCCTTTAAAAATTGTATTTCCTTCTAGTATTGAGACAGTTCCTTTGCACTCTTTCTCAATCAACAGTACTGCTCTAGGCAAATCTTCATCATCTTTCCTTCTTAATGCCTGCTGAATGTTGCTTAAATCCTTTAGCTTGGTTTCTCACCTGTATCTTGAAAATTTTAATTTTGTAATTTTTTCGTGTTTCATCCTAATTTTTCTCAGCATCAGTTAATTTGCGTTTTGGCGTAGATGCTTTTAAAAATCCTATGAGATATATCTGACTAGTTTTGAACACTTCTTCTTCTTCTTCGCATGACTAGGATTGCTCCTGTTTGTCTACCTCTTAATCAGTTTCTGTCGTGGTTGATTGTATATTATCTTTCCACCTTTTTGGCGGTCTCCCAACTGGTCTTCTACTATAGGGTTTGTTGTTCTTACATATTTTTGCTATTCGGTCCGGTCCCATCCTGTCTACATGTTCATTCCATTTCCTCTTTCTCGTTTTTATCCACTTGTTAATGTTTTGGATGCAACATTGCTCTCGTATGGCACTGTTTCTTTGTCTATCTCTCAACGTAATGCCTTTTATCGTTCTTAGTACTTTCATTTCTACATTATTAATTTTCTGTTTTGTTTTATTCGTGTCTGCCCTTGTCTCCGCTGTGTAAGTTAGGATTGGTCTCATGGTCGTCTTATATACTCTCATCTTGCTTTCTGTGGTTATATATTTATTCCTCCATATGGTTTCTCTTAGGCAGCTATTAACTCTCGACGCTTTGATTGCTTGCCTTGTTACCTCGGCTGTCAAGTTTCTTTCGCTGGTGATTTGAATTCCTAAGTAATTAAATTTCATGACCTGTTCTATGCTTTTCCCCTCTATTTCCAATTTGCATCCACGTGGTTCTTTACTGATTACCATACATTTACGCCCGTATTCATAGTCGTTCGCCAGCGGATCGCCGGCGACTCGCCGGAGTTTCGTTATGAATAGTATGTTGGCGGCACTGTACGTCTATGTCAAATTCGAGGTTAGCAGGTTAGATTTTGTGTCAGTTTCTGTCAAAACTGACTGAAAACCTAACCTGATCACTTCGAATTTGACATAGACGTACAGTGCCGCCAACATACTATTCATAACGAAACTCCGGCGAGTCGCCGGCGATCCGCTGGCGAACGACTATGAATACGGGTGTTAGTCTTTTCTGCTGAAATTTTCATGTTATATGACCGTGCTGTCACATTGAAGGTATGGAGTTGTCTTTGTAAGTCGCCTTCATTGTTAGCTATCAAAACCGCGTCATCAGCGTAGTATACTGTAGTGATTTTATGAGCTCCCATTCTGTATCCTTCTCCTTTTTTTACTTCGTGAATTATTTGATTCATTATAATGTTGAATAGTAGCGGGCTAAGTGAGTCCCCTTGTCTTATTCCTCCCTTTAGGTCTATGTATTTTGTTTCCCCTCTTGGCATTCTGATCTTTGCTTTATTATTCACATTGATTTCTTTAATTAATTCTATTATCTGCTGTTCTATTTGCTGTATTTCTAATAGGTTCATAATATCATTCCGCCTTACCCTATCGAAGGCGCTTTTAGTCCACGAAGCACATATATGCGGGCTTGTTGTATTCGATGGACTTTTCAACTATTTGTCGGATAATAAAGATTGCATCAATAGTGCTGCGGTTCTTTCTAAAACCTTGTTGTTCTTCCGCCATATCTATTTTTGCTTCTATCTTATCCTCTATTATTGCAGTTAATAGTTTGAGAGTTTCTATTCATTAACCTGATGCCCCGGTAGTTTTCGAACATTTTCCTGTCTCCTTTCTTTAGTATTGGTATTAGGAGGCTTTCCTTCGACTCTTTTGGCACCTTCCCAGTGTTTATTATGCTATTGAATAGTTTTTGGATCCATATTCCTAGTGTTGTCCCTCCATATTTTATGAGTTCGTTTTGTATCCCGTCTGGACCTTGCGCCTTTCTGTTCTTCAGTTGCTTTATCCGTATGTTTATTTCTTCTTCTAATACTTGCACTCCTTCTCTGTTTCTCTCGTTGTTCGTTACTATGTCATCTTCTTCTGTTTCTCCGTATAGTTTTGTGAAGTGTTCGATCCATTGTTCTTCTGTGATATCATTTATTCGTATGAATTCGTTCATGTCTTTTCTTTGCCTTTTTATCATTTTCCACACTTTTCTTTGGGATCCGTATAGGTCGTGTTCCATATCTTTGGTGAATTTCTCCCAGTGTTCTTTTTTGATGTTGTCTATTTCTTGATTGACTCTATTTCTTATTCTCACGTATTCTTCTCTACCTCGGGTGTTTTCCTTCTTTTGTAGGTTAAAAACGCTTGTTTCTTTTCTTTTGCTAATATTTTTACCCTGTCATCATACCATGGTGTTTTATATTCTCTTTTGTTTGTATTTATTTTTCTTTTGCCCAAGGCCTCTACTGCTGCTTATTGAATACTTTCTTTAATGATTTTCCAACTTTCTTCTATGTCTGTTACTGTAGCTAAGTTGTGCATGTTTAGTTTCTCTGTTAGTCTGTTGTAATACAGGTTTTTAGTCCCCTCATTTTCGAGGCTTTCTATATTTAGTCGTTCTTCAATTTTTGTATTTCTTGACTTGACAGGCTTTATTGATATATTTATTTTCCCCAATATAAGTCCGTGATCTGGTCCTATGTTTGCTGATGATAGGGTGCGTATGTCTAATATATTTATTTATTTATTTTTTTATTTGGTGATGTCGCATCGACCACTTATGGGTCATTAGCGAATTTGTACAGTTTTATTTACAATTTATTATATACATTTATGTATTTTAGGAAAGTTATAGTTTGTTGTAGGTTTTCGAAGTTTTCACCAAGTGCTTCCAGCACATTGTTAGGGATATTATATCACATGTAGGTTGTGGTTCTATTGTAAGGAGGTAACTGTGGGTATATCTTGTATGAACTATTCGGATCCGTGTGGCTATAACCTGTGTTTTTCTGTCTTCGGGTAGTATCAGAGTGTGATTTATGTTAGGCATAATTTCAATTTCCTTGAGCTTTGTTGCACTCTGATCCCATTCGTTTTGCCAGATTTGGTGCACTTTTTGTTTGATGTCATTTTTAACATCGGTACTTATGTAAACATCAGGTGCAGAAATTGGCTCTGATGTTGTAGTGGCTTCCCGCGCTGCTTTATCCGCCTTTTCATTGCCTAAAATACCTACATGGGATGGTATATAGACAAATGTGATTTCATTTCCCTGTGAATCTAGCTGGGATAACTGGTCTTTTATTTCTTGAGCTATTGGATTTGTAGGGTAGTATTGTTGTAGGGTTTGTAATGAACTCAACGAGTCTGTACAAATGACGTATGATGATCCTGGGTGATTTGTAGTATACACCAAGGCTTGTAATATTGCATATAGCTCTCCAGCGTAGATGCTGCATATTTCAGGTAGGCGATAGCGGTACTCTTGATTGGGAGTTATCACTGCAGCTCCAACTTTTACACCGGATTTTGATGCATCAGTATATAGAAACGTTGAACTTATATACTGTTCTTGGAGTTGGTAGAAGGCCTTGCGTATGATCAAGGGGTGGGTTTTGTTTTTGTGAAGTTCGGTGAAGGTATAGTTTATATTTGGAATTTTTATAGTCCATGGTGGATTGTTTATGTTTTGGAGAGGGAGAACAGTAGGATATTTATATTTGATTTCAGTGAGATAAGCATTTATTCGCTCATAAAATGGCAGTTGTATATTTGTCTGCGATTTGAATATTGTACTTTAACAGCGTGTAAAAGTACTTTTACATGCTGGATTTTTAATATTTGCTAAAACGGTGGTTGCATAAGAGAGAGATAGTAATTTATTTCTCTGTTTGTTATAATATAGTCAATCATGGAACTGCAACCTCTTGTATCAGACCATGTGATTTTGTGTTGTGTAGGGTGCTCGAAGTATGTATTATTAATTCGAAGACCGTTTAGTAGGCATATTTCTACGAGTCTTTCTCCGTTTTCATTAAGGGTTTCTTCGTTGAACCTTTGTTTCACTCCATTAATAGGTGCGTTACCTACTCTTGCGTTGAGGTCTCCAAGGATGATTGTTTTACTGCTAGTTGTTGTAGTGTCTAACAGGTCTTGTAGGTTCTCATAAAATTTGACTTTCTCTTCTTTACTTTTAGTAATGTCTGGTGCATAAACAGGGATGATACATATTTTAATATTATATCTTTTTACCTTTGTTGATTCATGACACTGATGGTTATCTATAAACGAACGAATTTCAAGGTTGTATCCATCCGAGCTTGCCTTTAATTTAATATTGGCGAGACAATTCATTCAATGAGTACTACAAAGTAAGTAGGTACAGTCGGCGCCTTAGAAATCGGGACACGTAATATATTGTGTTATAATGTTTGATTTATTATTTTTTTGTATTATTGGAATTTTACTATCAAGCAAAAGACGCAACATTTGAAACATTATATAACAATCAAAACTATAACAACTGCAAAAACCCAGTTTATACACTTAAAAATATGTATATGCAAAAAGTATCATAGTACATATTGTCCCAATTTCTAAGGCGCCCACTGTACAGGGTGGGCCAAAGTAGACGCTTTCTTATGGAAACTCATGTTCCTGTCAGAGATAGAAAAATTTTGACCAACGACTCCCGAGCTCAAATTTTATGAAAAAGTTACTGGTGCAAACAGAATTTTGCTATCGTAAACCGTTAGGCCGCTAGGGGGCGTTTTTCAAAATTCGTCGATTTCTTTAAACCCTTCTAGCTTTTTTGTTTTTAGTAATAATTGATTTCTGTAAAAACTTTCTCATAGCAGTTTTTGGTGTAGAATAGGCTGGTGAATTTTGTTTTAATACAGGGTGATTCGTAAATGTGCTGCAACAAAAATTTTCTTATTTCTTATGGAACACCCGGTATATTTATACATTTTTTTGTGGTTCTTAAAATTCTCTTTTCAAAAATATATAATACTATATGTCTAAAGTTAGCATTTTACGGTATATTTGGCTTTAAGTTAAATAAACTAGAAATATCAAGTAGCCATTGTGTCATAGCGCCGCATGACCATTGCTTTAAACCAACATTAGCAATATTTATGAGTAAAACAAAGTTGGCGCTAACTAAATAAGAAAAAACAAAAAGCATATAGGGTTACAAACATTTAGAACAAATAACAAAATTAATAAAACATATTACCACCCAACGATATGTCCTTTTATAACATATGTTCAAACTGGGCACCGTTCTGATTAATACACAAGCGGCACCGTTGTTTGACAGCATTTGCAGCATTTCTTAGCTCAATGTTAGAAATTGTAGCAAATGCATTTTGCACTGCTTCCTCTTGCAATTCTCTTGATGTAATCGGTTGTCTATATGTCAAATCTTTAATTTTTCCCCAAAAATATCAGTCTAGGGGTGTCATATGGGGGACTTCACTGGCCAAGC
The DNA here is from genome assembly GCA_940337035.1 of Agriotes lineatus. Classification (NCBI taxonomy): domain Eukaryota; kingdom Metazoa; phylum Arthropoda; class Insecta; order Coleoptera; family Elateridae; genus Agriotes; species Agriotes lineatus. The sequence goes on from CALNHX010004323.1 coordinate 101,558, forward strand.
GATTGGTCCTTGGTTCCCTATCCACTCTTCACCAAACTGCACTTTTAAGTAATTAGTTGTAACTCTTCAATTATGAGGCGGTGCACCATCTTGTTGGAAGGTGGAAATTTAAATAGACACGGACAAAAAACCAGATTATGTTCAAATTCAAAAGCTATTTGACTAATTTGACAGCGGCCAACTTTGTTTTCCTCATAAATATTGCTACTGTTGGTTTAAAACAATGGTCATGCGGGCGCTATGACACAATGGCTACTTGATATTTTTAGTTTATTTAACTTAAAGCCAAATACACCGTAACATGCTAAATTTGGACATATAGTATTATATATTTTTGAATAGAGAATTTTAAGGACTACAAAAAAATGTATAAATATACCGGGTGTTCCATAAGAAATAAGAAAATTTTTGTTGCAGCAAATTTACGAATCACCCTGTATTAAAACAAAATGCACCAGCCTATTCTACACCAAAAACTGCTATGAGAAAGTTTTTACAGAAATCAATTATTACTAAAAACAAAAAAGCTAGAAGGGTTTAAAGAAATCGACGAATTTTGAAAAACGCCCCCTAGCGGCCTAACGGTTTACGATAGCAAAATTCTGTTTGCACCAGTAACTTTTTCATAAAATTTGAGCTCGGGAGATGTTGGTCAAAATTTTTCTATCTTTGACAGGAACATGAGTTTCCATAAGAAAGCGTCTACTTTGGCCCACCCTGTACATGACAAAAAGTTATGTTAAAAAAATTGACAGCATTTCCTGACTGGCTTTAATCTCTTTCCTTTGCTTCTAAATTTCTCACCATCATGTATACAACAGTAATGAATTTCATAGAATTTAATGCGATCATTGAAATGTTTCTTTAACCTCACATTTTTTAACGTTCTGCTAGATCGTTTCCAAAACTTTTCTTTTTTCATATGGTGATACAAAAGTAGATAATTCTTCGCCGGCGCCGGTGCTACATATTGGTTGTTTACATACCTCTCACGTGAAAGAAGTTAACGTCATATCAGTTGTGACGCACTCGACGTGGAGAAATTAGTTTCGTATCCCTCCACGGTCGTGGTTCTAGACATGGTGTTTTCTAAAAGCCAGTTGTTCCGTTTCCACTTTATGGACTCTGCGTTGCTTTGTGATCTTGTTCTCTCTGTTTCTCCTTTCTTACACTTGTTTTTACTCATGAAAGCCACGTTCTTGGGCCGACCAATAAACCCTCACCACTACCCGGGTAGTCTTAATTTTAGAATGCACCAATCAGCTGTGTTTACTCCGACGCTTGCACGTTTGGACGTATTCCTTATCTGTGCTTTATTCGTATGTACGTTGCTTATAAACAAACAAAACCGAAATCGATTTATCGTCCCGAACAGCTGGATTCACTATCGCGCGATCGGCACGTCGCGTCGTCCGAAATTTGACCTCGGCACTTCACCGACATGTACGCGGCGCTCGTTTCTCCTCCGATATTTTCAGCAAATTAGCTTCGAAATACTCGAAATTTTGTTCACAATTTACCACTGTGTAGAAAATTGCACTTCACTCACTTCTCAGTTTTGTTTATTCAAGAGATTGTGCATTTACTGACTCGGCAAGATCGATTCCGATCTATCTGCCGGAGCTCGCACAGACACGATCGCACTCGCTCAATTCGAATGGAACTACCCCTATATATTTACATGTGATTATTATTAAGGAAAATAACAACCGGATGTATACGGACATTTTGAGGGCTGGCAACTATTGTTTGGCTCATGGCATGCGAGTTACACGCATGGCACGTGGGTCAAACGGGGGAACTTAGAATAGTTTAACGGTAATTTTTGAATTGATATCGGTATATCAAGGCTTTGATTTATATTTATATGTCGGTAACATGGGTACGTGCTGATTTTTTTACACCCTGTATAAATGCCAAAAGCGCACTTACATCGAATACTCTTGCCACTTATCGCCTGATTTACAGATAAGTTCTTGTTAGAAAGTTTGGGAAGCTAATAAATTATTAGACAAACAGTGCGCGAATAATTGGTCAACTACCAGCTATAGGTAGTTGGAAACACCGGCCCTAATGCCACAAGTTATTCAAATGTGTACTCTCAATAAATCTGATTTTAAATAATTAAAATGAATGCAAAAATGATGTTACTCCCGCCATTCTTCGAGTACTAATTAAAAAAAGACTGATTTATACATAAATTGGAACTTACATCAGAAGTCCATTGCATTTCTCCAGTGTTGACAACTTCCCATTCCTGCTGGTAAGTTTCGCCTCCGGACATGTGTGGGATAGTAGACTCATGCTGACCAACTGCGGACGCATCCATCAGAAACTCAGTTTCATTCAGGGGCACACCGATAGGACGGCTTTTGGAGCTGCTACGGCTTACTTCACTCTCACTGGTGCGAGTAAGAGCCATTTTTTTCTCCTTTATCTTCATAGTCTTCTGCTCGAGCTTTTCTAGTTTCGAGTCCAATTTGCGCTCCAGCTTCAACGACATCATCAGTTCTTTGCTACAAATTTTAAGAGTTGCAACTTGGAATGGCCATTTTAAATTGAGCTTACTCGTTAGTTTCGGTGAAGCCGTTCACCATCGGGCCTTTGCGGGTACGTTTGCAGCACTCCGCCTTCGACTTACGAGGATGATAGCAGGGCATGTATGCAGAGTTCTGAGCTTTCATGCTGGGCAGGTAGGTGACAATTGATGAGGTGACTTCCTCGACTATCTCTTTTTTGAACTAAAATATAAAATTATTATGTTAATACGGTACAAATATATCTGTGATTATAATAACAATAATAACGAATTTGTTTACCCCTTTCATGTATTTCTTAAACCAGTCGGGCGGCCCATCATCAAGCACAGGTGGTTGAACAGGTTCTGCAATATTTTGAATTTTTTCCTCAACCTGAGGCTCTGCAGACCGCCGAAGCCGTTTGATGCGCCCCATCCTGCTGTTGTCTGCCGTGATGCGATCCAATTTGAGGGTTATTATGTCCCCATTGCGGGCCCTTTGTCTGAACGAATACAGGGCAATTTGGAAATCAAGTTGAGATTCTATGGGGAACTCCTTGTCGTCAATGCTAACATATGAGACTTTCACGTCATCTCCCGTCGCTCCAGAGTTCTTCAGCTGTCAAAATAAACACCGTCAATATTTCCTTTGTCTGATTAGGACTTTACATACCAAGTAGGATTTGAAAGTCTCCCAATTGAGTGTGGTCGCTGGAATATCGTACATTCCCACAACGTTTGACTTGTCATCGCCATGTCCCGTCCCGTTCTTCCACTGCAAGTTGTAGACAATTTCCAGATCTTTCTTTCCAGACCCCATCTTGTTGAGATTCTTGGGCAACCTCAATTACTAAACAATCAGCCGTTCTACAGCATTCGTTCGTAACTTGTGCACCTTTATTAATATCGGCGTTAGAGCCGAAATTATATAAGACTCGTTTCCTATTTACTATCACAATAAAAATCGAGCCACGGGCATCAAGGATAAACACAATAATAACACAGCTGATGAATTGCGCAAGTGTAAATAAACTGCGTAGTAGTTTGACCTACAACTGCCTACGCCTTCCGTAAGGGATTCTGGGTAAAATAAAAGATAGGACTACGCCATTGGTTAGCGCGGGATTTTTAATTTCACGCATATGGAATTAATCGTACCGATTTGCCTTAACGCCACTATGAATTTTTAATGACCAAGACTTTTATACTAAATTTCAAATAACAATTCTGTAGATGGCGCTGTAGACTCAAACTCAAACTATATACAGGGTCTTTAAAACTTAGTACAGCCCTCGTATACAGGGTGATTTACCTATAACGAGCTGACCAAACTTCAACAGTTTGTTGGGGAGGTCATTTCGAGTAAAAAATGTTATACGAACATAGGACGTATTCCATTTAGTTACCTAACTGCAAGAGATCAAAGTTTTATTAAAGGGCGGGTAAAGGTAAAACCGCTCAAAGTACCCAATGTATCAAGCGTCATATCTACTACGTATGTTGGCCAATCATATCAAACTTTCTTTGTATGATAGCCTGTAGTTTTATCTGTCAAACGATATGAATTTCTTGGCAATATATTGGTAGGAAGGTCATTAAAAGATATTTTAAAAGCACCTTGAAATATATCTTCAATTTTTTTTTCTCCCAAACGGCTTGTCCAATCTTAGTCTTTTTTACATCAGAATTATTTTTTTTTGAGATAAAACAGAATAAATTATGAAAAACTGTAAAAAATAAGTTTGAAAAAGTCAAGTTCCCTTTGTACGATTTTTATGAAATTATCTCATTTGCTAGATATTAAGAAGTCTAGGACATTGGCGTAAACAGAATTTGAAATTTTGTTTTGTTTTTGAGAAAAACGCCTTAAAATGGCGGGACACCAAATGATCAACTCCAGAATTAATATTTTTCATTTTAAGGCATTTTTTGCAAAAACAAAACATAAATTTCAAATTCTGTCCTTAATATCTAGCGAATGAGATACTTTCATAAAAAATCGTACAAAGGGAACTTAACTTTTTCAAACATATTTTTTACATTTTTTCAGAATGTATTCTATTTTCTATCTCATACACTAGAACTGTGAAAAATAATAATTCTGATATAAAAAAGACGAAGATTGGACAAGCCGTTTGAGAGAAAAAATCTTTGAAGATAAATTGCAAGGTGCTTTTAAAATATCTTTTTATGATCTTCCTACCCATAAATTGCCATAAAATTCATATCGTTTGGCAAATAAAACTGCAGGCTATCATACAAAGAAGTTTGATATGATTGGCCCACATACGTAATAGATATGGTGCTTGAAACATTGGCTACTTTGAACAGTTTTACCTTTACCCCCTTATTAAGAGTATATAATTTTTTACTTTAAAAATAATCCAAAACAGGTAACGGGCAATTAAACATATAAGAAAATGAAAACGAAATGAAGCTTGGCCTAGAAAATATTAAGTCATGTGCTCTATTACTTCTGACGTTTTTAATTTAAATGCGACAGTTATTATAAAACAGTAGCTGTCAAGTTGTTTGAATTATCAAATTTTATATTACAAACGTTTAATCAAGAACAGAAAGTTTTATAATCAAATGATTGATGTAGCAGATATAATATTGTTTAAGTGTTAGTTTTTATGTTACTTTTGACATAACAGTCGGTGAATTATATTATTAGAATAGTTTACTCAGCACCACGTGCACCGGCAGTAGCCGATAATCTGTTGCAAGCTAGCATAACTTAGATAAGATAACATGTAGCTTCCTGCTTTGCCTGATTTGTATGCTTTAGTCTTAAGTAGTAGGCCCGACAGCTAGGTCAAGTCTTAAGCAACCAGCCCAACAATTAGGTCAAGTCTTAATTTGTCGTATTGCTCTTAAGTTCCTATGTTTATACGTGCTTCATGGTTAAATAAAGCTTTTTAAAACTCGTTTCGTAGTTTACCAAACGAAACTGGTGGCAGTTATACAATTGTTTAGATTATGTATGTGTATTTCATTAACATAATGTGAATTACTAATCGACATAAATTTCAATTTTCAAAGCCATTCGTGATTTCAGTTTCGTTTGCTCACATGTTAGTTGCTATCATAGTACAGGCGACAGGGAATTTTTACATGCAATTCTTGGTACCAGCATTTTGTGTTAATGGGTGGGTGGGGGGCTGTGCTCTGAGTCTAATTTTAAGTTTTCGGATCGATCGGAGACATTGTTTTTCCGCAATATCGGAAGAAGTGTTGAAAACGGTTTTTCAGCAATTTCTCGTTTCCTGTTGCTCTGGCACTGGAATTGCATCAGTACAAGTTTGTAGTTTATGAAATTTCTCACAACTTTTGGAAATGCCTTTTTCTCGTGCGCTCAACAATTTAAAAGTTGTTACCCCATAAAGCCAAGAAATTAAGGGTTGAAATGGGTTTTACGTAAATATATGGCTTTCAGTTAATCATACGATAAAAAATACTCTTATATTTTTTGTAGAACAACTAATTTGCATAAAATTTGTGTTAGAGTATTTTTTCAATTGGACAATTATTTACCGTTCTACAGCGTCGCAAGTCACGTAAACCGTACATTTAGTGTGCACTTTCGAACGGCCCTGTTCCTTCGAGTGTGTCGCACCAACTGTTTTCCACACCACCTTTGAGGGTACAGCTTGTGGCGCGTTTCTTTTTACGTGGTCTCCCCTATAGGCCTAATCCACGAAGTGTATTTCTACATTTCCCTTGGTCTTTTTGATGGGCCGGGTTCTGCATCGTCAATTCCAATCATTGCAGAATCGTCGATTTTGTTGACCTTGTTAAGTTGTGTTTCCCTTGAAACGAATTCGGGAAAAGAAAATATGTCATCGTCGTAGCTGGTGTGGTATTCGTGTTCATCTGTAGCAAGCATTCTGGAGATTTCTTGCACGTTCTCACAGGATTCCCCGGCGTATATTGAGCAAATGGCGGTGCACTTTAAACCCGCTTTACGGCAGCCACAAGCCTTTCCACATTTGGTCTTACACCCGCATGAAATTAATTTAATTATTGCAGTAGGCACGGGAGGCTCAGTGCTAGGCACCACCGGTGTAAACGTACGGCCACGTAAGGTCACTAAATTAATAAAGTACCGCCATTCCATTCTTCGCGTGAGAATGTGAGAAAATTGTGAGATAAAGATAACAAATACAAATTTTCCAAGTGCAATAAGGAAGACACTAGTTTTTGTGGATTTTCTTTTTGGTGTAGTGGCTCTGCTGTAAAGTGAAATTATTGTTAGTATGTGTTTGTATCCCCAATTGGAGAAAATTGTGCGACAAAGATAGATATAAAAAATTACTAATGGCGGTACCTTTTAATATAGTGACCTTACGGCCACGTTTCTTTCAGCCCCATCTTTCCGCGGATAGAGTGTAATTTCCAAGCCAGGTTTGAACTTAATGGTATGTCCGGAATGCGTACATCCTGGCCGTGTCTTTTGTAGGTGGCAGGGATGCCAGATTAAACGTTGACTTCGCAAGGGATTTTGCGAAGTGTTTGTATAGCAGCAAGTTGATTGACTTGTCTTTATGGATGTCTCCACCGTACAACGCAATAAAAAATTGCTCTCCCGCTAATGCGATGATATCCGCGTCTATATCTTTCTGCACAAAGTGATTCACTGCAGATTCCGGGGTAGGTGTCTTTTCTAGGGTTTTAAGAAATTTCTTGCCCATACCGTAAGCAGCCGCTGTTGTGTCACAACCAGAAAATGCATGCAAGAACAAGATATGCTTTGATACAGCATCGCCGTGTTTCTTCACGCATGATGTAGAGTAATGCTGTTCCTGCGTATTCAGTTTTCCGGGCTTGCAAAGAAAAACACATTACAGTCTAGATTCAAAAAATTAATCAAATAACAGAATAACCGAATTGATTGTTCTTCACATGGTGAGTCGTGAATCGTTCATTTTGAATATAAATTTTTATTTTGTTTAAGCTTAGTGACACTCTACCCGCGGGAAGATGGGGTTGAAAGAAACGTGACCCGCGCCTCTTGCAATAATAAAATTAATTTCATGCGGGGGCAAGACCAAATGTGGAATGGCTTATGGTTGTCGCAAAGCGGGTTTAAAGTGCACCGCCATTTGCTTCTCTCCGGAGAATCCTGTGAGAACGTGCAGAAATTCTCCAGAATGCTTACTACAGATGTTCACGAATATCACATCAACTACGACGACGACATATTTTCTCTTTCCGATGTCTTTTCAAAGGAAACACAACTTGACAAGAGCGATAAAATCAACGATTCTGCAATGAGTGGGATCAACGATGCAGAACCCGGTCCATCAAAAAGAGCAAGGAAAGTGTGAGACTGTTAGAAATACACTTCGTGGAGTAGGCATATCGGGGAGACCACATAAAAAGACGCGCTACAAACTGTACCTCAAAGGAACAGTGCCGTTCGAAAGTGCACACTAAATGTACGGTTTACTTGACTTGCGACATTTGCGGCGCTGTAGAACGGTAAATAATTGTCCAAATGGAAAAATACTCATACACAAATTTTATGCAAATTAGTTGTTCTAGAAAAAATATCAGAGTATTTTTTATCGTAGGATTAACTGAAAGCGATATATTTACGTAAAACCCATTTCAACCCTTAATTTCTTGGCTTTATGGGGTAACAACTTTTGAATTGTTGAGCGCACGAGAAAAAGGTATTTCCAAAAGTTGTGAGGAATTTCATAAACTACAAACTTGTATTGATGCAATTTCAGCATCAGAGCAACAGGAAACGAGAAATTGCTAAAAAACCGTTTTCAACACTTCTTCCGATATTGCGGAAAAACAATTTCTCCGATCGATTCGAAAACTTAAAGTTAGACTCAGAGCACAGCCCCCCACCCACCCATTAACCGAAAATGCTGGTACCAAGAATTGCACGTAAAGCCCTATTAACGATTTCCCTGGCGCCTGTATTATTATGGAGTAGCAGGGAAAGAGACCGATCTCCATACTGGATGCTCGCCAAAACCTTCATTGATATTGGCGGATCTTTAGTAGTACCGTATTCTGCCACTCGCGGTGCAAATATTCCATGCATGATAGCTGTTTGTTTACGTTTTGATTGGCTCATGCCGTCGTATGTCACGATCACGTGACGTATCGAGGACCCGGCGTGAAACACCAGCACTGCGAGTGGTAGATACTGTACTATCAAAGAGCTGTAAATATCATCGGAGGTTCTGCAGCATGGCGATCGCTCTCCCTCTTACTCCCTAGTTGCTATGAATAAACTTGTTTTAAAAAAAAATATTAACTGTCCGTTTGATAAAGCATTTAAGAACGAGCAGAATAGCTATTTGTGCAACAAGTGCTAAAAGTGGATGTTTATGCATGAGATATAAAAATTAGGAAAAGAAACCGAAGGCCGAGTTTCATAACATGTCTCGTGCATACACACTTTTTTTACGACCACTACTAAAAGTAGGCATTTTAGCACTAGCTTGTTTTACTAAAAATTACGTTTTATAAATCAGCGTTTTAAAAGTAAAAAATCAGCTGTTTACTTTTAGCATATGTGTTATAAAGTAAACAACTGATGTTGCATTTAGAATTTTGAACTAGAAGAGAGGTTATAAAGTTATTCTAGTTACTTATTTCGTTAGAGGTAAAGTGTTTTTTAAATAATTAAAGCATTATGTAATGAATAAAGTAAAATGTGTAGTATTATAATTACCTTTGATAACTAACTTTGACAGCTACCGGCTGCCGAAACAGTCACCTGTGCCATCAAGGCCATCTCTTTACTATAACATAAATTAATAACTGTCATAAATCGACATTTATGGATTAGAAAAAATATTGTTTGCAAACTCGTGCTAAAAGTGTTTATGCACGAGACATGTTATGCAACTCAGCTTTCGACTTCGTTTCATAATTTTCATATCTCGTGCATAAACATCCACTTTTAGCACTTGTTGCACAAATAGCTATTAGCACGCGTTTGGGCACAATATTTTTTCTACGGCCTTAAATTTCTGTTATTAATCCAACAAATGTCGATTTAACAAATGTTTGCATTTATGACAGTTATAAATTATGTCATAGTAAAGAGATGGCCGTGCCGGTGCAGGTGACTGTTTCTGCAGCCGGTAGCTGCCAATGTTAGTTATCAAAGGTAATTATAATAGTACACATTTGACTTTATTCATTACATAATGCTTTAATTATTTAAAAAACACTTTACCTCAAATGAAAGAAGTACCTGGAATAACTTTATAACCTCACTTCCTGTTTAAAATTTTAAATTCAATACCCGCTGTTTACTTTTAGCACATGTGCTAAAAGTAAACAGCTGATTTCACTTTAATACGCTGATTTATAAAACGAAACAAGCTAGTGCTAAAAGGCCTACTTTTATTAGTGGTCGTAGAAAAAGTATTTTACTTTCTGTGCCTCGATTCCAAACAAAGCATAGAAAGTGTTTACACCACGGGGATAGCTTCCTACCGGGCGCGTTCCCAGGTGGCGAATAGGAGAAAGACAATGATGCGAAGGATCGTATGTGACGCAAATTACTCAGTGCTGACGATAGGACTGCTGGCCGCGTGTAAAAACGAGGGCTGGTAGCGGTCTAAAGCATCACCGTGGACCAAGCTACTCAGCCCAACTGTCATGTCGTGGTCAAGGGCCTGCACCGGGTGTAAACGATGTCGGATAGTATCTAACGCTTCCGTCATACCGTAAACCGCTCTGCGTTGCAACGACCCATGGTGGACAGAGTAAAATCTGGAGCCATGGAAAGTAACACGGAGAGGCACGGGGGTCTGGGATTAATCACCTGAACCGCGTGGATGAGGCCACTACAAAAATCTCCCAACTCCCAATGGTATGGTGCGCGCGGAAGGGATGCAAAGTCGAGGAAAATCTCGATTACTAGCGACCAACCTCGGGGTACCGGGCGCACCCCGTTGTGAAAATACCCTCCTCGTCAGCAGGGGCCTCCTGGCGAGGTGACCCACCCTTCCCCCATACTCGTGGAACCAACATGGAAAACACAGCCGATAATGAAAACTCTAATTCTGAACTTGATGTTGATTATCTTTTCAAATCACCCTCCCTGATGGAGACTGAGGTAGACCCAGGTCAAACCTCAGAAACCAAGACAGAGGAACTAACAGGGGCTATCCATTCAGGCAGCAAAGAACCGGAAGGAAAACCACAACCCCAGAACCTCCCGGGAAAAAAAAACCCCAATGGCAAGGCACCACTTTAGTCGTTGCGATAAACGAAATGTATCTAAAGGAGCTGAGCAAGGTGAGATATAAAGCCTATCTGTGACTAACTCCGATAACCTTCAGGACTCAAAGAGGCCGGAAAAACCTGCACTTGCTGAGGGTACTTCAAGTGAACCTCCAGCACAGTAAGGCGGCAACTGCCGCCTTCTGTAAATATTTTGTTTTAAAGGACATCGACGTGGCGATGATTCAAGAACTCTGGCTATTCAGGGGTAGGATATCGGGCCTCGGAACTATCAAGGGTAAGTTAATATACAACAGAAACCTTGATAACCCTAGACCCTGCATCTTAGTTAGCGAGCATATGGACGCTCTGAAACTAATAAATTTCTGTTGCAGGGACCAAGTATTAGTAACTAGGCTACAAACTTAAATGGAAGAAAATATGAAGGAATTAATAATCGCCGCAGTATACCTCGCATTTGATTCTCCTAACCCTCTCCCGTCGGAGAAACTGCAGCAGTTAGTCGAATACTGCAGCCTATCAAACCTGCAGCTACTAGCTGGGATCGACACCAATGCTCATCATGCAGCATGGAGAAGCAGCGACACCAGCAGAAGGGGCGAGTATCTCTTTGAGTTTATTGTTTCCAATGATTTGGAGGTATTAAACAAGGGGAACAAACCAACCTTTCTAACTTGCACTCGCAAAGAGATCATTAATATTACACTCGCTACATCCCGCGTAAGCTCCCAGGAACCGTCGTTCTCGAATCATAGATACGTTCGGATGCAAATCAAAGTCTTTGATAAGCCGATCTTGCTGTATCGAAATCCGAGAAACACGGACTGGGAGAAATACAAGCGGGACTTACAAGCTAACTTAAGTAATATAAAAAACGAAATAAAAAACAGCACAGATATTGAACTAACCTCTATCGATCTACAAGAGGCTATTATAAACTCGTATCACAACAACTGCAAGAATGAATGCCAATTGGTGGAATACAGAAGTTAGGAAAAGTACTCGTAAGTTGTTTAACAAAGAGAAAAGAACATCAAGGTGGGATGAATACTAACACTCTCTTACAGGATACAATAGAGCAGTACGTAAGGCCAGAAGAGAGTCTTGGAGGCATTTCTGCCAAGAAGTTGAAAACACTTCGGAAGTAGCACAACTCCAGAGGATATGGGCTAAAGATTTAGTGGAACCTGTTGGCACAATATTAAAACCAGATGGGAAATACACGGAAACGAATAAGGAAACCTTGGAGATACTTCTTCAAGTGCACCTCCGAGACTCACTTGCAGCTCCTCCAGCAAATGATTACCAATTAAATCTCGAACACCTTACTATAAGGGCCACAAAAAGAGACCGGGAAACTGCAAACAAGATAATTACCCACAATAGCGTTGAATGGGCTATTGATTCCTTTAAACCATACAAAGCGCCTTGCCCTGATGGAATACTACCTGTGCTATTCCAACAAGGAAAAACCATCCTTATTTCAAATATGTGTAGACTATTAAGAGAAAGCCTTGCAACAGGATATATCCCTTCTGCTTGGAAGCAATCTAGAATTGTCTTTATTCCGAAACCTGGAAGAGATATCTCCCAGGCAAAGGCATATATACCTATCAGCTTATCGTCTTTTATGATAAAGCTGGTAGAAAAACTGATTGATAGCCACATTAGCGAAACCTTACCTTCGGGAGGCTTGTTTCATCCTTATCAACATGCATATCAATCGGGAAAATCATGCTGTAACGTTTCGCTCTTTATTAACGCTACTGAACTTTAATTTTAACTTAAAAGCGCGTAATCTTCGCATTTTTGGCGTTACAAGCATTTCCAGTACTCTCGAACAGGCAGGAAAGCCGCGATGTGCCAGCGGAACGAAGAAGTGTTCACAGCGCATTCCTTTCGCCAAGTGCTGGAATGTCCAGCGGAGCGACGGCAACATATAAAATGAAATTTCTCGCCGGCCAGAGGAGGAGATTATTCCGAGAAATCATCCCGGGCCTCCGCCGCGGAGAGCTCCGCTCCTGCCCCGGGCACTAGAAAATTCGAGACAATCTCGAACCAGTCGCTCCAGGTATCTCGCTTAAATTCAAATTATCATACAACTGTGAAACTGAATATGGTGGTTTGCATTATTTAATTTTCCTGGGATGTAAATAACCGTTCAAATTCAAGCAGTTTATGACTGGAAAATCGGAATAAACTGACTTGAATAATTTACACTTCTCAAGGCCATCCTGGCCGTTTAGATTCAATTAAATTATGACTGGATAACGGAATAAATTAATTTGAATTATTTACCATGTTGGAGGACCCCAGAGACTCGTAAAATTCAATTAGCGAATGGCTGTACATCGGAGTTTGCTATTTTGAATTACTTCATGTTACCAAAATCTGCTTAAATATCTCGCACACCTGAATATTGAAGTGCGATATTTCAAATTCATTCAAAACGCTAAAGCTTAGACAAAGCCTTAATTAAACTTATGTACATTTGAGTGCGTTATTATAAAATCTTTCTGAGTTTGGATTTTGGGCCCCAAAACTTGTCTAGAATTACATGGCAAAATAGGCGGTTTCCCCAGACGTAAGAAAATCACGTACTTACACCGTGGAAATCTATTTGCTCATCTTGGAGGATAACCTTGAAGGGCGCTCGACACCTGATAAGATCGCACAAGAATTTGACCCCCTGCACTAGGTCAAGTTATCAACAGAGTTCATCGCAAGGACACCTACGTGCAGGCATAACACGCGTATGTTAACGAGATCATATCCTCAATCAATTCCTTTTTAATTAAAACGAACCAAAATTATTCCGTTTATTTACATTAGTTCGAGCTGCCATTAATTTGTTTATCGTGTTACAGTTTTACCAAAGAGCATATATGCTCTTTGGTTCTACCAACACCCGCTCGAGTTCACCGTTCGCACATAGTGGGAACCCCAGCCATACTTCCCGACAATTGAGGTTGCCTATCCCTCCAGGACCAACTCGAGGATTGGCGTCTGAAATAATACATTGTCGTTGTACATAATTATGCATAAGATTTATCTTATTATTTTATTAAATGTATAGTAGTGAATAAATGTGTTATCTGTCATTTGTTGTTCTTTGAATCAGTCAAGGTATAAATAATCCGATCCTAGGCCCCGTTAGAAACTACCATTCATAAAGGCACAAATAATTAATGCTACAGATTAAATAAATATAACCAGGTAGCATTACAATGCGAGACTGCTCTTCACCTACTAGTACATATTTCACCAAAAGTATATTCAGTTTCGAGTTAGGTAGACCTACTGGGTCACGTTACAATTGAAAAATCGAATAAGTTACTTATTTTTAGGAATAAATGAATTAAAGATTTAAATTAAAATACAAGATAGAGAATTTTTAATCTATTTGTGGAGACAATGTCAAATAAATGATGTCAATTTTCTGCCTTGAGGAGAAGAGCTGTTTTCAAAGTATTTTCCATTGCAGATCTCAATGTTTTTCGCTGTAGAGCTCGAATTTCGACTTGGATGCTGTCCTTAAGGTACTGGATTGTATCGCAGTTGTTATACATCCTCTCTTTTCTCGTAAGGCAAAAGAAAAGAGTTGAGTGTAAAAAGCGCGCTAACCCTTTGTAATGCGCCTGCGCAGTCTGCAAACAACCACAATTGCAAAATGTTTTTATTTTACAGATTAATTAATTACACACAGTTTTTCCCTGTAAATATAAAACGACGTATTAAATAATTTTGACTATTAACCATTAACAAAGTACTACGTACACTTACAATCTGAGCCTCAAGTTCATATGTGTCTTTGCAGGATATATATTTATTTTATGTGTTTTGAATTGAAAAAATTTCGAAAACTACGATTTACACAAAAATTGGTATTTACAATTGCGAAAACTTAGCTTAACTTCCGTACACAAAACCGATAACGTTTATCATTCATTACCATCATCAGCGTCATGGATTAAATTTGAAATATTATACAAATTACAGTTTTGTAAATTTAGAAATAAGGCAGTCAACTGTACATTTATTTTTACATTATTAAGTATTCTACGCAATAATAACAATATATTTCTCTATTACAAGGTATTTGTTTTTTATTTCTACCCTGTTTTTGTTTTTTCAAGAATCTGTAATAATTAAAAAATGTAAAATCTAAAATATTGGTATTTGACGCAATTTTACAGATACAAAGTGGCGAAAATCCATATAAATCAAACTACGATTTCATAATAGCGTGATGTAATTTAAAAAATTGTGATTTATTTGAATTTTGAGCGATGTATTTTATAAAAAAGTTTAAAACTTTGTAAAATTATGCTCAAGTTATTTCTAGAAATAACTCTAAAACTATTATTACATAATTATCGTTATTATAAAATTGTTTTGAAAGACGATTTGTGATTTTCACATGCTACTATCGTTGTATTAACCTGAAATTGCTTGTTTTTTAGTCAAACTTAAGGCCATGTTGAATGAAACTATCGTTTTTTTGTATAATTTTAAGTGACATAATGTTGAATTGCGTGTTTCTTATTCCAAATTTAATCGCATGTTGAACAACAATATAGTTTTTTGTATAAAATTTAGTGTTGAATACAAATATCTTTTTTGTACAATTTTAAGTGCCTTGATGTAGAATTGCTCGTTTTTAATTAAAATTTATGTTAATTTGCGATTAACACACACATATTTTCAGCTATTGTACAAGAACTTTCCAATAAAAATGCACAACAAGCCTACCTAACTGAAATTTTACTTCTTGAAATTATGGTAGCAGAACATTTTTCAATAAAATTGCGTGTTTTTTATTCAAATTTAGCGCATGTTGAATAAAAATATCGTTTTTTGTATAATTTTAAGTAACATGATGTCGAATGGCGTGTTTCTTTATTCAAATTTATGTTAATTTTTGATCAACACACACATATTTTCAGCTATTGTACAAGAACTGTGTAATAAAAATGCACAACGAGCCTACTTACCTAAAATTTTGCTTGTCAAAATAATGGTAGCAGAATATTTTTTAATTAAATTGCCTGTTTTTTATTCAAATTTAATCGCATATTGAATAAAAAGATTGTTTTTTATATAATTTTTAATTTACAAGAACTGTGTAAGAAAAATGTGCAACGAACCAACTTAACTGAAATGTTGCTTCTCGAAATGCATGTCGTCAATAATTACAGGGCTTTGTTTGAAAAACGCAATAACTTTTTCTTGTAAATTGGCAGGCTTTTGTTTAGTTTAAACACCTCAGACCCTCGCGGCCAATTTGTCTTGTTTAATATTTGAATAAAATCAACTATTAAGTGCGTACCACTTGCTTTTAAATTGCCAGGATTTATTAATTTTCAAAATAAGTATTCTCAAAATAATTTAGACAATTAAAACAAATTTTATTATAGTGTCTTTAAATTAATTGTAATCGCATTTGAAATATTGGATCGAGGGCAGGGCGCCTGGGGGAAGACACCCGTTTATACCAGAACTTTAATTTTTATTAAACCCGCTCAAACCAATCTTACAGTGATATTTGATTAAATATTTTTCTGTAATACGTCATCTATATGCAGGTTGCCACATGCATGTCTCTTTGCCAGCGCCCCAACGTCAGTCACTGCAACGTATTTTTTAAATTGCACGCGTTATCCTCCCAAACCTTCTTAGACAACGGTAATTATGAAAAATAATCTATATAGACACAACCGAAGCAATCGTAATGCTAATAATTTTTTCTACTCGTAAGAGTGCTTGTTTAATTAAAAATTTGATGTGATTATTACACACAACTGTCACAGCCAATGAAAACCATGCATTTTTGAAAATCGACCAATCCCGAACTGCTTAGCTGATAAGCGCCCGTGGGCTGCTTACCAAGCGATATGTTTCCAAGGGATGATTATCGACCCCGTGGATGGTCTCATAATTAGAAACAGAAATGCAAGAAACAAGCAATTTGAGTTTTTTTGCATTATTAGATCAATTTTAAATCATAATTCGTATACGGGTTTTGTGTAATAATCTTCAAAACATAAACGCGGGCGACAGACTTACATATAATTTTGCCCGTACTAAGAGTCATCGTGCTGGTTGCCCATAGAAAACTGAACTCGGGCAAGCCCTCGGGAATGTTTTTATTGCAACCAGCACTCGACCCTTGGCGTGTGCAAAATTATCGGTAAGTTTGTCTCGCCCTATTGATAAGTGCCCAAGCTTGTTTGAAATATAAGGGCTCATTGAGATTTTAATGCGGATTTATTATTAAATGTGAATAGTTTGAGATTTTTGTCAGTGCTCCCAATTTTGAGGCATGCTTAGAGGGGGCAAGTATTATCTTGTAAAATCACGATCCACAGGCTACATCATCAGACATGCATCGACAGGATTTTTTACGACAAAATTCATATATTCAAGCCGATTTCACGAAATTTAAGCAAAACGGCACAGTGCAAGTATAAAACTAGATCACGAAATAAAGTAAAATCTATTTATTTTAAAAGCTACAAATAAAGTTTAATATTTTTTGCAATCACACAATTTTTAGAAACGGGAAATGTTTTAAAATTCTAGAATATAGTTTTATATTTTCAGTCAAAGTATAAAATTTATATTTTTAAAAACGACAAACGGGCGAATTCAGGTCGTACATATAAAACGAATTACAAATTTTAGCATAAATTTGCCGTGCCATTTCAGACAAAGTTTAAATTGATATTTTTACAAAATAATTACAAATTTAAGCATAAATTTAAACAAACACATAGACAAATAGACCATCGAAAAAATTTTGTTGCACACATTTGATTTTTTGTAGAGAATCGAACAGTTGCAGGCCAAATATTTTGTCCGTTGAGCGTAACGACTGCCTGCTGTGGATATACTCAAGACAAATCAGCCTTTTTAGAGTAATTGTAATAATACACTTATTTTAAAAATCTATAAAAGCTATAAAATAAACTGTCAAATTAACAGCGAAATATTAAAACAGTCGGTTTTTTTATTGAGACACTTAATACCTATATAAAGCCAGCTCGCGGCAATTAATTCGATAACATCGAGCCAATTAAAACATCGAATCAGTTAATTCGTTACAATAGCTCGATTTAGACATAACTTAATATTAAGCTTATTCATCATTAAAATAAACAGGCTGCGTTTGCCGAACCGTATGAGTCTGGAAGCCTAGCCCGCAAGAGTCTCCGTAGCCCAGTGGCTAACACGGCAGGCTCTCGATACAAAAGTGCACGGTTCAAATCCGGGGCAGGCCAAAAGCTAATTATATAAAGCCGCGAGAGAGAGTAACCAAAATGGCCGCCGCGAAATTAATTTAATTAATATATGTAACATATGCGATAAAATCCGCGATTTAATTTAATTAAAATCTGCGACCCAATTCAATAAATCCGCGTTAAAACCGCGACCAATAAAAAAAGGTGTTCCTATTCTACCAGTATTTTCAAAATAATTTTATAACAAACGGAACAAATAACAAATCAAATCAATTATAATTTTTAATAGATATGTTATAACAAATACTTCCAATTAACCTTTTCTGTATTTTGAAAATAAGGGTACTTTATTTCTCAATAATTTTCATATTTTTTAACCTCCCTCGTATATGAAGTGAGATATTTAAATTTTTGCAAGTGTATTTATAATTTGCTCAGCTGCAGAAGTTTTAATGGAGAATAAAATGTTCTGATGAATGGATATTGAAACAATTTTCCATATGATGTGTCCAAATGCATGAAGGACACTGTATAATATTATAAGCAACAATCAAACGTGATCAATTCTGTCAATCAAATGGTGGTATTGTAACAATGCAAAAACTTTGTTTAATCATGTATATTCTAAATGGCACAAGCCTTCAACTAGAAAACGACGAAATACTAAAATTGTCAATTGTTGCTATAAAGCAGTGAAAATGAATAAATCGATCCCATATGATATATGTCACTGAAGTGGGAAGAAATCCTCTTTCTCATAATACCACAGCTAACAACAAGTTCCATATAAAAAATACAACTTTATGTTATAATTCAAATTTAGAAAACTTTTTTTGAAAACCCCACTACGCCACTGAATTATTATCAAAAATAAATAATATTAATACTACTTACGGGAACTTGAAAATTTCCCTCAACTTAGCAGTTTCATTTATTATTATTCATTTTAGATTCACATTTTTCTTAATTTCTGTGCCGCCTGGGCGATATGACCAAAATCAAAGTTGGGCTATTGGCGTAATTATCATAAGTGCAGAGGGTGCGAAGAACCTCGGCGCCGAATCTATATAGGCGCGCGGTAGCAGAGTTTTTAGTGAAATTAAAAGTTTTCCTAGAATAGTGGTTCAAAGCGGCAACAGACTATGATACGTGAGCGCCACTGGGCTCTTTTGAGTGCGCAATTTTTTCTCCTTTTGAGTAGATTAGAAGTTCCAGCTCTAGTGTGTGTTTGTGATTCTTAAATTTCGTAGTTCATAGTGCATAGTAACATACCATAAATTCAAAGTTTTAAACCGCAAATTTCTGGCGATTGCCTCAGATACAGAGGTCAGAGAGAGTGCCAAATTACTTCAAACTGCCTATGAAACTGATCTCGATGACGGCTTACTAAAGCAAATTGTACAATTTCGATCTTCGTACACAACTAGTGTTAAATCTTGCTTATCAGTGAAGGGAAGTGGGAGAAAAATCTCTGTCTAATCACACATCATTGGCTAGCTTTCCAGATTTGTATACAGTTTATATCCTATTTTTTACATCCCGTCACTACAGCCTCAGCCTCCACTGAGAGATCTTTTTCTAATTAAAAATTATTAAAACTTTTGCTAAGTGAGATGAGCCAAATACGCCTAAAGAGTTTTGCATTATTGAGCATCGAAAAAGTAAGAGCCAGTACTCTTGGTTTTAATTCACTTATAGATATTGTTACAGTTTTAATTCCTCAGATCGACATTGATCAATTTTTTGTCCAAAATCGGGTACAAACTACAGGGTTCGCCGGCTTTACTAAAAAAAACACAGATCTTAATGTATCGGAGCAGATGACGGCGCTCCAGTTACCTTCGGTCTAGCTTAGCCGAGAAGGCGTGGTTCGAAAGTTCAAAGAAAACCGGCGGCACTTACCCTAGGGCTTGCAAGAGCGCAAACTCGTTCTTAAAGGAAGAATAACTCGCGTGATCAGAACGAGGGACCTCGCGCGAGCTATCAAGGAGTCCCCCAGGTTCGCCACTATTTACCTCAGTGCTGCTCACCAAACCTCTCCCACTAGGTCTGCAGGTACAATCACAGGGTGGCCATGAATCTAATGTCTTACCTTTTTAAGGGCCACCCTTCTGGAAAACAAAAAAATATCCTACTGCAAGCCCGTACGCTTAAGGCTTGTTCGGCAAACGAGACCTGTTTTTGGCTTTACAAATTAATTACACATGCCTATTGCCAGTCCGTATGGTTGAAGACCCAGACGCTTTTGTTTATAATACAGTGAATAACTAGACTAACTTTGACCAGATTAATGTTTAATAGTTTAAATTCATACAGGAAATTTTTAGTTTAATTTTACAAGTATAACACCCTACCTAATGATTGTGGGAATCCCAGAAAAGTTATCTTAATAGTAATTAAACATGCAAATAGAACATAGTGGTACATTCAATCAACAACAATAGGGATTACTCCCAGCAATTTATCTCTCATGCAATTGCTGCTTTAGCAAGAACCAGGGAAAGCCCCCAGTTTACAACGAACATTCCACAGTCCTCAAATTGCCATACTAATAACAACGAGTTCTGCGAAAATCTTGAAGCTATGACAGCCGGAAAGCAGGATAGATTTCTGAAACAGCGCTTAGGCAATAGCGCAACAGCAAGAGATTTATCGAACCTTATTTTCAGAGGCCAATTATCGAGCAGTAATTAGGTCAAACAAAGAACAAAGCCCGCAAATTATTCGAGAACAGTTTTCCGCCAATTCGGCGCTTTAGCGCGCGAAAGATGTAATTCAATAAGCCTCAAGCGACAATTCGGAGAAATATGATTTTAAACGAAAGTCTGCAAGGCTACAAAGTCCCAGAGCGCTTACGAAGTAAACTCCCAATGACTGGCGTGCATACCAAAGCTCGAACTAAATGAATTGATAGCAGCTTTTAGAATTACAGGGCCGGCTCTCGAAATTTTTAGATTGAAATCGACTCTTATGTGAAACGTAGTTTAACTAATTTTCTGAGACAACCTATTGTTGAATTAACCGCATGAATAGCTTAATGACGTTGAAATCACTTAACACCCCCCTTAATAGAGATCAATTTTCCCAAATTGGTCCTTGAGACGACCGAGAGGGTTGCTAGAAGATTCGCTTAAATTAAGGTGCGGGTTGAGATAGCTGCCACTACTCACGATCCCAACCACACTACGACGGATAGCGTCAAAACAAAAGAGTGCGAAGAGAGAAGAGTTATAAAAGACGGTTACGCCGGTGGAAAATACGAAAACTTATGATCATGAATGTCAACTCCGGGAGAGTCAACTCGGGAAAATGTCACTAATGCGGGATTGTCAAAATCGGGAAAACGTCTTACGCCCGAGCACAATTTCGTCCAACCGACCAAGGAACTCGGGGAGTATTTGTAAGGACTACAAACACATAAAAAAAATAAGCAGAAGTCCATTATCTAACCCCAAAGGTTAATCTGAAGAGGGCACGCTGCGCGTTATGGGATCAGCGCATTGTGTGAGTCCCACAACAAGAGCACCAACAGGGAAAGAAAGGACAAAAGGTTGTGACAGCAACTGTCCAAAATGGTCAATGATGGCAATTGATAAAAAAAAGAAAACTAAGTTCGCCAAAATCCTCAATCGATGACGATGCGAAAGCCAAATCGTCTATGAATTCGCATAATGCGAGACCGAAAATGACCCGACACTGAACACCAAAGAAAATCCGGAAAAACAAAGTCTCCAACCAAATGTCAACATAAACTTCACTAAAGAAACATCATGCGAACAGCCTGGCCATGACGGACGCACGAAGCTCAAAAGCTAACAACAAAATCGCTCTCCCAAAGTCCAAGGGGCAGGAATACGATGCATGACATAAAGCCATCAAAAGTCTTCAACGAAAAAGTCCTTTCCCAAAGGGAAAAAAACACATAATGTGACAACCAAAAGTCATCAAAAGAAAATTCGGTAGGTGACGACAGATCGTCAATAAATAAGTCACTAAACAGAAACTACAACAGGCGACTAAATCGCAACATGCTTCAACACGATAAACAACTGAGTCAATAAACGAAAGGGGTACGACAAAAATTGTACAAGACACTACGACAAGTGTCGATGCACGCGATTGATTATCAGAAAACAAAGTTGGGCGATACACAATAAAAATGAAAACGAAATAGAAGTCAATCAAAAAAAAACTACGCTAAGCCAACTAAGAAGATGGTTTGAGAGATATTACAAATTCGCATAGGCGGATCTCACAAACGCACCAACACAACCCACATCCTAACAACAAACCAATACAGAATAATGAAAGCGAAAATGATTTCCCACTCGTCAACAAACGACAACGCGGCATCACATCAGAGAATGACAACAAAAAAGGTCAACATTGGTAATCTAAAAGCGTCAATGTCGATGACTCTACTAACTTCAACTTAAATTCGGGATAAAAACAATAGAATTTCAAATTAGCTGAGGCTAAACACAATCAACATTGAACGGATTCAAAAAAAAAGTTCAATACCTTCCAAAAATTTCAGAGTTTTCACAAAAATACTAAAAAACACGGTTTTCCTTAATGATCCATACTAAAATAAACCGATAGCACCAAAAGAATGGGCTCCAAAATATGCAAATATGCAAAGAACAAAGCCCGCGGATTATTCGAGAACAGTTTTCCGCTAATTCGGCGCTTTAGTAAACTCCCAATGACCGCGTGCATACCAAAGCTCGAACTAAATGAATTGATAGCAGCTTTTAGAATTACAGGGCCGGCTCTCGAAATTTTTTAGATGAAATCCACTCCTATGTGAAACGTATTTTAACTAATTTTCTGAAGACAACCTATTGTTGAATTAACCGCATGAATAGCTTAATGACGTCGAAATCACTTAACAATATGGTAGCTTTAGCAAAGTCTCGTAAAAGAGAGTTTAATTAAAGTGCTATACCTACAGAACGGTGGCTCTAATCCCCCATGAGAGCAAAGTTCTACTTCACATCATTATAATGAAAAAATGAAGTCTTTCCTACTACCACAAATTTTGGATAAACAGAGAGGTTTTATACTAGGGAAGGAACAAGAGAGCAAATTCTTAATCTCCGCCAAATTATAGAGAAAGCAAGAGAAGATAACATCAAAATATTTCTCTGTTTTGTAGATTACACAAAGGCATTTGACTCAGTGAAATGGTCATCGCTGTGGAAAATCTTAATAGAAATGGGCACCCCTGAACACCTAGTGCACATGATAAAGAATCTATATAAGGGAAGTAGGGCCAAAAGTCAGAGTGGGCAAAACATTATCCAATACACTAGAGTTTGTGTTGGCGTACAACAGGAATGCATTTTATCGCCGCTTCTTTATAACATATACAGCGAATATATCATGAGGCAATGGGAATGGGGGAGGAATGGGAAGGAGGTGTATCAATCGGAGGGAAAAACATAGTAATCTAAGGTATGCCGATGATACTCTTATCATTGCTGAAGATGAAGAAGAACTAACAGATATCATGACAAGACTAGAAAATCACAGTAAAGATTATGAACTTAAGATCAATCAGGCTAAAACCAAAGTCATGATAATTGACGGGTTTAATAACAATCCCAATATCAAAAATAGCAGGTTTTGATATAGTAGATAAGTTCGTGTATCTGGGATTGCTAATACTAGTAATGGCGACTGCAGTGAAGAAATGTAGAAGGAGACTTGCAATGGCAAAGTCGGCGACGACTAAACTCACAAAAATCTGGAAGAACAGGCGAGATGGAAAACTTGATAGTTGAGGGAAAAACACAGGGAAAAAGACCAAGAGGAAGATCACCAATGAGGTGGTCCGATAGACTCAAAGAAACAACAGGTCACTCATTACACCAAGGAATACAGATAGCCCAGGATAGAGAGGCATGGAAGCAGCAAACAGAAATTATATCATAATGTTATCACTAAACCCTCATTAGGGTAAAAAGACTGATAAGAGAGCACCTACATATTTATATATTTTATGTAGTAACAACAAATACCACATTAAACAGCTAATATTTATATAGTAGATTCTTTTTAGTTAGCCCTTATTTAATTTTCAAATCACTTATGTATTTTGAATAATTATTTTAATTGAGTACTCTTATCAGGAGTTCGCCAATCTAGTGATCTGTTAATTGAATTTTAAATTGTATTCGTAAAATCTTTGACTACTAAATGA
Organism: Agriotes lineatus; assembly: GCA_940337035.1. NCBI lineage: Eukaryota > Metazoa > Arthropoda > Insecta > Coleoptera > Elateridae > Agriotes > Agriotes lineatus. The sequence goes on from CALNHX010004323.1 coordinate 125,748, forward strand.
CATTTAATGTCAACTTGACTTCTACACCTAATCAAACCAGATATTGACAATTATACTTTACATTGACACACATATCACTCAATTCACCTATGTAAGTACTGTATTAAGTTTATTTTTATACTTTCTTTTACTGATTGTTATTCAAAAAGCTTTTATAAATTCTTTACACAAACCTTAAAACTTCTCTAGCTTTCACTGTAAAAATCCAACCAACAACAGCTTCCGATGTCGATAGTCTGCAACACCTACCGCTTATTCCTCAAACAGTAACAACTATGATGGTCCGTCAACCCTCGAACTGCATCTATCCTGTCATAACTTCTACTGTTTTTAGAATCCAGTCCTGCTCCCTTTTAAACGTCACCGTCACACCTATCGACTCCTATTAAGTTTCTGTATTATTGATGATCCAAATCTAACCTTGTTTATTCTGCAGATAGTCCTATGTCTCCAACAATACCCAATAAAATTATCCAAAACCACTCAGCTAATTATGACAACCTCCTTTCAAATGCTTAACTTGTCTTCCATGCAACCACCAATGTCACCAATGAATCCTAATTATATCTTGTATGTATCAATAAATCCAAATCCCATTCAAATAATTATAATCTTCTGTGTTATTATTTCCAATTCACTATATGGTACAATCTCTTCACCTATTGTATATCTTTATTAATTCCAAGTTATATTCTCACCTATTACACCACGTAGATTTGTTTATAGCCCCTTTACTTTGTATTTTCCAAATAATTGTACAAATAAGGCATACATTTCTTACTTTTTTATTCTTCAAATTAGTTATTTTCAAAATACGTGTACATTTTTCATGAGTTGTTTATGTAACTAATTAAACAAAACTTTTTTCCCTATTAGATACAATTCTTATTGCCCTCTTATAAATTTTAAATATCCTATTATTACATGCTATTAATTCTTATTATTCTAACAAATATATTTGTCAATTGTAACCTTGACTTGAAACTTTATTAAAATTAAACTCAACCATCAAATTTGTATACTCAATTACTATTTCATTATCAAATTACCTCACCCATTGTCTCAATTAACTTTCATTATTCATTTTAAAATTAACACCCAATTTTATCTCAACACCTTAAGATTTGATTGTAGTAATCTTCCAAATTCATTAGTTTTATATTTTTTTCTTTCATTAACCCTTAGTGTATCAACAACAATATCTATAAATTTTATTTTTCTTGTAAATTATTTACATTTGTATGCCTTTTACGTGGTTTTTGTTTTTGTATTTTCATATGTATTTTTATGTTTCATGTTATATTTTGCGAGTGTTTGATTTAATGGTAAAACCTGTTCTACTTTATGGGTCGGAAACGTGGACGGTTACAGAACTGGTACAGCAGAAATTGCAGGTGTAAGTAAATAGGTGTTTGGTGGCAAGTCATTATTTCGTACAAAGATATTTGGGACCGAACAAATCAGGTGAACATAAATATAGAAATTAAGAGAAGCAAATATGGTTGTTAGGGCATACTTTGCGAAAAATGCAACTAAAATTTGCAGAAATGTTTTGATTGGGACCCTTAGGGATTCAGAAACAGAAGACGCCCGCGAAAAATGTAGAGGAGAACTGTAAAACAAGAGACAGGAAAGACTATAGCACAACTGATCCAAATAGCAAAGGAAAATGACAACTGGAGAGAATATACCCTATCTCCAATAGGGAATAATGGGATTATTATTATTATTATTATGTTATATTTAATAAAAGATTGAAACATCTAAATGTGTTTTCTTTTGCAGTAACTAACCTTCATGTTAAGAAAAGAGCTTATTAGTTTTCTTTAAATTGAAAGTGTTGCATGACCAAAAATTACCCCCCCTCTCCCTCTTTTTCTGAAACTTCTTGTCTACAGCGGCTATCATTTATTCTTGCACACCGGCGCCAAACCGTCTGGTTACGTCACTGAGTTGGGCATTGTGACCAGAATCAAAGTTGGGCGTTATGCCCAAAACGGTGGTTTCAGTGGCGTCGATAGCTCTCTTCTATACGAGGCGGCGGGTGGTCGTTGTGACTGTTGGGCGTTGTGACCCTTGGGCGTTGTAACCAAAATCAAAACCTGGCGTTGTGATCAAGTTGGGCGTTGTGACAGAATCAAAGTTGGGCGTTATGACCAAAACGGTGGATGCAGTGGCGTCCATAACTGTCTCCTATAACAGGGGTCGGTGAGGCGTTGTGACCAAAATCAAAATTGGGGGCGTTTTGACCAAGTTGGACGTTGGTGACCAGAATCGAAGTGGCGTTATGACCAAATACAAAAGCACGACAGGTAAAGTAGCTTTTCTAGGTAGTAAAAGAAATAATACAAGGTTAGTAAATTCACAAATAACGAACATTATGTCTGATAATGTTTATGCTGCAAATTGTGAAGAATCCACAGATTCTGATGGGTCAAATTCAAATAACTCGTTTAATCAATGGGATCTATAAAAGAGATTAGCACATTCTTAATTTAGGATCAAAAAACATCTAAATTGGGGTACCCGCAATGCCGATGCCGGCGGTAATGCTGCTGTCTGTTCGAAATTTCACAGAACACCATTTAAATACATCTGAGGAAATGGAGCTGGCCTATGCCAATTTATAACCCTTTAGTCAAAAATATTTGAGAATGTCTGCTATTGCTGCATAAAGTGAACGGATATTTTGTATCAGCAGATCAGCTGTTACCAAAACTAGCAACAGACTGACGTGTAAACGTTTGTCTAAATTCCCATCCACTTTCTACCGACTAACACTCGGATCCGATCTTATTCTGGGGGTACGATGTCCATAGTTACGTAAAAATAAGCGGCTGTAATAAGAAAGTGCTCATTCCAATAGGCTATATGAAACTAAGAAGTTAGAAAGAAACCAGTATAACCATACAAATGTTGTGGAGGTTGTACAGCGAAGGGGCCCGCCGCAAAATAAGATCGAATCCGAGTTTACTTAGTTAATGAAGCGTGTACAAGTGTCATTATTTTAGTATAAAATAAAGTATGTTAAACAGCAACACGAAACATGCATGATGTTTAAAACAGAGTAAAACATCTGTAAAGGACTTCACTAGGAACTGCCATTGAAAGTGAAAGTTTTCAAGCTAAAACTTTTGAAAATATCAAGAAAAAAATATTTCGGCAATAATTTTTATACACCAAAGGCGCCATGCAGCATAATGGAATTACCGATTGGTATTTGGTTATTTTCACGTACTGTCGCACATCAAGGATGTATATCGGTTGCTTGTTTAGTGATTTTAATATAGTGATTTCTTTGGGCGGAACAAAACATTATAAATGCTACAGATTTACTAACATTGCGAAGAATACCAGGTACTGCTGTTGAATCCGCTTAGAAGAAATAAAAATGCATATACAATTAACCCCTTACTTGTACAAAATAGGTGCAAATACCTTAACGTTGCTAATAAAACTGAAACTGTAAAAAGAAACACCTATTAGTAATGCGTATTATTATCAATTTACAAATAAAAAAAGATATAGCTGGCGAGAATTGCAAAGTTATCACGTTCGAACGTGATCGATTTATATCTGTTCTATCCCATTTTCAACAAGAGTAAAAACCTGAGCTATGTACAAATTATTACTTTTATATATTCCTTAGTAAATGCAAAAATAGACAAGATAATAAATATTTGTTTAAGATGCTCGCGCTGTATATATTTGATATAAGTATATTCGGTTTCGAGCGACGTGGACATCTAATCCGCATGCAAAATGTCGTCTTCCTCCAATAAATACTTTTTGAGCTATACCACCAACAGAGAGACCGACCGACAGACAGACGGGCAGATAGACAGACAGATAGACAGACACAAATGGAATTGAGAAAACATGTTTTTTGTTGTACTGCACACCCAATTTTCGTACTAGTACCTTTTACTTTCAACAGTAATAATCATAGGAACAAAAACTAATGGTGTGGTTTCATTGGTCGAAATCAAAATACATATTGCAATTTTTTAGTATGATTATAACCTCCTCGACTTTTCCGACCTTCTCGATTAAACTGTAATTTTTTAATAAGAAAAAACGCTTCAAAAGCCGTCGAACAAAATGGTTATTTAAGGGGCATAATCAATAGATTATAGCACGAGGGAATGTTTAAAGCGTGACGCAAAG